>PVKV010005081.1:0-36020 GCA_004027835.1 Alouatta palliata | reverse complement strand
TTACGGGCATGTGCCACCATACCCGGCTAATTTTTACATTTTTAGTAGTAGAGATGGGATTTTACCATGCTCTGGTCTCAGGTGACCTGCCCTCCTCGGCCTCCCAAAGTGCTGGGATTACAGGTGGGAGCCACCGCACCTGGCTGTTCTGGCGTATTTTCTATGTTGAGCCTTAGAATATCCCTGAAAGGCACCTCGAGTTATCAATGTTCCTGAGGGGGAAAAAAGGCTCTAGGAGCAGGACGACATGTCCAGGGTTCTAAGGCTGGGACTTGACGTCCAGGTCCCTCTAGTCTGCCTCTTAAGCCCCACCCTTGTTTTCACACCGCCATCTCCAGACAATACAAGTGGGTGCATTTGCCGTGATAGCTGAGAGCTGTTACCTCCTAGCCAATTTCCTAAAAACCATCTATTCCTCACCCTTTCACTCTGGGTGGGGAGGCAGAGCCCAGGAAGCATAGGTGAGGCGCTAGGGTGGACAGAAGGAAACCTGGGGTCTTGGGACAAAATGACAATCCAGGAAAAAAACCTCACCAATACCCTGATCACATGATGCTAACATGGGAGGGAGCTTACAAAGTTCTTTCACTTCCATTTCTCAGTTCTAACAGTCTCAGGAGTGGGCAGGGCAGGGTTTATAATTCTCTTTTTACAAGTGAAGGAACTCAGTCTTGGAGCTGGCATGACTTATCTCCAAGTTCTCAGGGGAGTCTGGATTAGAACCCAGGGCTCTGGATTGGCCCAAGCGACCTCAGGAACTAGACTAGAGGCTACCACTGTTTGGCCCACACCCCTCTACCACTGCCACACCCGGGAGAAACGAGGTCCCATAGAACAGCTGTATAGCACTGTGCAGAACTGCCCACTGCTCTGTGCCAAGCTAAAAAAGTGTGAGGTCTGCGAATCATCCCGCTACAGCCCAAGACTCAGCCTGAACCAGTCAGCCTGAATGGGATGTGTTTGTGTGTGTGTGTGTGTGTGTGTGTGTGTGTGTGTGTGTGTGTGCAGGGGTGGAAGTGCGGGCTGGAGGGGAGGCAGAAAGAACTGCAGGCTCCATGCCCAGTCTCCGCGATTTCCCGGGAGGGAAGCAAGCCTCCAGGCAGAAAGCCAGGAGTGTCCCTCATTGCTCCAGCAAATGGGTCCTGGAGGAGTCATCCTGCATCCCCGCTGCTGATGGGTAGTATGGGGGTGAGGAGAAAGGGCATAGCTGTGCCCCCTAAGGACTCTGGCTGAATCTGGGAGGAAGCCCGTTTATTTATCTTATTTCCTGTACACCATTTTGACTTATTTTCCTGGTCCGGAGAAGAAGCTGTAGCATAAACTAAGGCTCTGTTCTTGGGGGCCTGTTGGCTCCTTGGAGTCTGTAATTGGGACATTGAAAGAAAAAAAAAAAAGAAAAGAAGAAAAGAAAAAAAAAAAAACAAGCCCACAGAGGAGTGGATGATCTTTTATACTTAAAGTTCCCCCCTCTATAAAAGCGACATATTACAAACCTCTTTCTCCTCTGGAACATTTCTTGCTAAGTGCATTCTGATGCCACATTGAAACGCAAAATAGCTGGAATCAAGCAGGCACCGAAGGCTATTTATATGCTAATCTCTATTTCCCAAGCTGAAGCAGGAACCTCGAGCTTGGTGCTGCTTCTAATGATGGCTCGGCTTTAACCTCTCTGGAAGAAAGAAAAGTATTTTCCTTAAGAAAACAACTCAGTTTCTTTAAGATGAAATGTAATTATCTATTATCAGATGTCCCTTAAAATGCAAGGCCTATTAAAGCTGCTAAAAATATTGAAGCCCTAATTTCACCATAATAGCATTTTAATTTCAGCAAATCACGCTTCTATTGTTACAGGACACTTTGCGGTAGGAATGTGGTAAGAGGTCCATCTTAGCTTTTTTCTTAACATTTTCCTTTCTTTGAGAAGTACAATTAAATCATTGCAATCATCTAACCTTGCTCGACACAAAATTTTACTTATCAAATGTGAAAACAATGGTCATTAGCATTTAAAAGAATTTGTTTTAAAAGTAGCTAAAGTTTAATTGCTTTAAATATTCTTGTCGGATTGTGCAGTGGCTGTTGGTTCAACCTTCTTATTAAAGGGAGACGGTGTTTAATTGATCGCCGAATTTCATTGAAAAATATTTACTTTATTTCCGGGTGAAGTATGAAAGAGGTGTCTTGCTGGACCCTGGAGGAGGAATGGTTTTGAGGGAGGCGAATGCTTTGTAGGAAGCTGCTGGCAGAGTGACCCAGCTCTGGTGCTCAGCTCTGCATTGGATGCGCTGTGGGGAACTTACCCTGTGAAAGTTTCCAAAGCAAACCTCACCAATCCCCTTTTTAACAGACATCGATAAGAAGCATGTGTGGCTCCCTGCAAAATGCTAGAACTTGTTTTCTTGTTTTTCAGAGACCCTGGGAGCATTAAGGCCAGTGAAGAGGAGGAATTTCATGTGGAGAAGACCAGCCTGTCCACTGCTAGGTGAGTTCACCTTTTAACGTGGGAGGAGAGGGCTGGCGTGCAGGGTGGGACCATTCTCTGAAGGGTCTTCTGCCCACACCTGCTGGTAAAAGCAAATGCTTTTATAAACCTAGATTAATCCACATCTCTCTCCTCTCTTATTTGATGTTTTAGGCCACCTTCGTGGGGGCTGAGTCACCACTGAGGTTCATCAAGTTTGCCGAATTTCTGAGTTCCAGGGAGAGGCTGTGACAGGCAGGAAGAGTAGATGGACAGGGCAGGGCAAGGGCATCCACTCAGTAGGCTACTGATTGGGGTTGGCACGCACACACAAAGTGTAACTGACCCCGGTAATTAATACTATTTGTTGAGCACTCACGATATGCCAAGCATTGTGTTGAGTTTTTTAGTTGCATTATTTCCCTTCATCTTCACAATAGTCTTTTGATGGGGGGATATTGCCCCCGTTGTCCCAATTCAGAAACTGAGACTCACGGAGGTTAATTTTTCCAAGCTTATGTGGCCAGCAGGAGGCAGAACCCCAACTAATCTGAGATCCATCTGCCAGCAATCTCCATACTATTCTGCCTTCTACCTGCTTCTGCTCCCAGAGACCACCTGAACTCCGGCCTCCAGCCCAGATCTGGTTCCAGACAGCACCCTGGCTCCATGCTACTTCCTTGCTGCCACCTTTGCCTTGGAGCCCTCGAGCCATGTACACATGGAATTTGAAAAGTCTCACCTTTCTTTCCCTCTTAGGGTCTCAGTTTCCTACCTGTAAAATGAGGAACTTGGATGACCCAGTCTTCAAGAGCTCTTCTAGGTCCAAGGTCCTCTGGATTCAGTTCAAGTCTACAGAAGGACACTGAGCACCCACTCTGGACCAGACCTCTGGGGCCTTGGGTGTGCAGAAATGGTGACATAGGTCCCTGTCTTCTAGATGAACACCAGCTCAGTATTGCCAGCTGTCTTCCTGCACACGTGGTCCAGCTGCACCCTGCACAGTGTGGGTGGAGTCTTTTAGGGCTGCAGGACAATCTGAGATTTCACGTGGTTTTCCGTTTGCTGGACAAACTCCTACTTCTTTTTAAATAAGCAACTCAAGAGTTACCTCTTCTGGGGAGACGTTGTGGCTCCTTTTCAAGCCCAGATTCCCATGGCCGTTCTAGTCTTTCTCCTATAGCATCTACTCCTGCAACAGAGAAATAAGTATATAGCCTCGTTTAGATTCCTGGCTGCACTGCTCACCAGCGTATGACATCAGGGCCTGTTTCCTTGCCCAGGAAGTACAGTGATAACGGTATCTATCTGTCCCTCCCGACATGAGATTTGTATAAAGCCCCTAGAACTGTGCTTGTAAAGCACTCCTTACTATTAATATGGTAAAAGTTCTTACTGGTAGGCAGTCTTCCAGCCAGGCTGTGTGCTCCGCCAGGTCTAGTACCACAGGAGTGTCACCTTTATATCCCTGTATCTAGCACAGTGACTGCTGCATAGCAGAAAGCACGCCATAGTGGCCAAGAACACTTGGCCATTTCATGCCACCGACTGGCTGTGTGACCTTGGGTGGGTTCCATGACCTCTCTGGCCTTCCATTTCTTCATTTGTAAATGGATGTAATTACAGTGCCCTGATTGTGCAATTACTGGGAGAATGAAATGAGGCCAAGCTGGTAAAGTGAAGTCCTGCTCAGAACATCTATAAGAGTTCAACCCATCATGTCTATCAGGTTACCAGACTCTCATTAATAACTGACATCTGTATTCCAGTCTCACATTCTTATCTCATTTAATCCTCACATCAGCTCTGGGAGGGGCCTCCATTATCGTCTCTGTTTCTCCAAGATCTTACAGCTGGTAAGAGGTAGGTCACCTGACCTCACATCCCGGCCTGCATTTCCTACCCCATGACATCTGTTCATATCGTGAAGTCAGACAGATGAGGAAATGACTCTCTTATAGTCCAAGTAGTCTTCCATAAAAGTTAGGTGGGGCTTGGGCTCCTGGCTTGTTAGGAATTCCAGCTAAACTGATTTCATAATGGTGGGTCCTGAGGTGACACCTCCAACAGGAAGCTGCCCTTGACTTTTTATATTCTTCAGGGGCTGTTATAAATTTGATTATATCTGAAATAGCAGATTTCAAGTTGAAGTCCCCTTTGTCCACTCTGGAATTCAGATTTATTTCTGAGAGACCAGTGCAATTTTCTTATCTTTGTCACAAATTACTACAGTCTGGGTTAATCTCACGCAGCAATAAAGCTGTTTGCCTAGGAAGCTTCCTGCAGTGTCAGAGCTGATGAATGGCTCCCTCTGGCTATAATAATTCAGTCTAGAACACTGAAAAAAAATACCAACTTGGTTCTTCTGCAGGAAACTCCACCGCATGCTTGGCTGCTCAGATTGTTGGGAATCAGAGCCTCTCACCTGGGTTAGGGCATTGGAACCTTACACCCATGAGATCTGAGGGGCCCCGTGATGGAGTGGCAGGCAGCATCGCCCCTCTGCTTTGTAAAGAAGGCAGTCCTGTCTGCAGTTTTCTGAGTGTGGCTGTAGATCTATAGTAGAAGCCAGAGCAGGCAGAGGGGACAGGCTGAATGACTTCAGGATGAGGAAGGGAGTGGGCTGGCCTCAGAAGCAGACAAGAATGCACTGTGAGTGAAGGGGCAGACGACTTGTATTTCATTCATTCAACAATGATTGTGGTTTAAAAAATCTAACATGAACACTGATTAGAAAATGTGCTATTGACTTAAAAACTTACTGAGGGGCCGGGGGAATGAAATGCAACCATTTTCAATGTGCACGTTGATTTTAAGACTCACTGTTGTGGTCCTAGGAGGCATTCTAGGAGACTGAGATCCGAAGGATGGGAAGAGATGGTCGGGATGTGCGTGTGTGTGTGAGATATCTAAGAAGTTGGGAGGAAGAGTATTCAGGAAGAGAGCCTAGCATGCCCAAAGATCTTGAGACACGAAGACTTGCTCAAGAAACTGAAGGGAGGCCAGTGTGACTTTGGGGTAAGGGGTTGTGGAGAGATAAAGCTGGGGGTCAGCAGGGTACATCACGTGAAGGACCTCACAGCCTGGGTAGTGAGTTTAGATGTTACTCGATGTTATTCTGAGGATAATCAATTCCTCAGAAAGGTTTTAAGTAGCAGATCAATATATTCTGTATTTAGGGTACATAGGAGGTGGGCTGGTTAATATTGAGTGTCAACTTGATTGGACTGAAGGATGCAAAGTATTGTTCCTGGGTTTATCTGTGAGGGTGTTGCCACAGGAGATTAACATTTGGGTCAGTGAACTCCGGGAGATACAGACCCACCCTCAGTCTGGGTTGGCACCATCTAATCAGCTGCCAGTGTGGCTAGGATAAAAGCGGGCAGAGGAACAGGAAGGACTAGGCTGGCTGAGTCTTCTGGCCTCCATCTTTCTCCCGTGCTGGATTCTCCCTGCCCTCGAACATTGGACTCCAGGTTCTTCAGCTTTTGGACTCTTGGACTTACACCAGTGGCTTGCCAGGGGCTCCCGGGCCTTCAGCCACAGACTAAGGCTACACTATCAGTTTCCCTACTTTTGCGGTTTTGGGACTTGGACTGGCTTCTTTGCTCCTCAGCTTGCAGATGGCCTATTGTGGGACTCACGTTGTGAGTCAGTACTCCTTAATAAACTCCCTGGCATATATGCATGTATCCTGTTAGTCCTGTCCCTCTAGAGAACCCTGACTAACACAGGACGCAAAGCAACATCAGACTGAAAAGACAGCGGAATCACGGGGAATGCTGGCAGGAAAAGGTGACTCATACAACCTGTGCGCACTTGGGGACCAGCATTGGCTTACTAGGCTTCAGGAAGTACTTGAACAAGAGGCACTCAGATGACAACTCTAGAATTAAAAGAATGCACATGTCTTTTTGAGTCTGTAAGTCCGAATTCACCTGTTCTGAGTGTCCATTTTTCTAAGCTGGCAAGATCAAGTCTTCAAATGGGTTTCTGCTCCTTGCCTTCTTTCCACTACTGAGTACTGGAAACATTCTGGAGGGTTTAACCCAGTCCGCTCTGGTCTCGGTCCACATCGGGCACTGGAGGGTCTAACCCAGTCTGCTCTGGTCTCAGTCCACGCTGGTCACTGGAGGGTCTAACCCAGTCTGCTCTGGTCTCAGTCCACGCGGGACATTAGAGGGTCTAACCCAGTCTGCTCTGGTCTCGGTCCACGCTGGTCACTGGAGGGTCTAACCCAGTCTGCTTTGGTCTCAGTCCACGCCGGACATTAGAGGGTCTAACCCAGTCTGCTCTGGTCTCGGTCCACGCTGGTCACTGGAGGGTCTAACCCAGTCTGCTCTGGTCTCGGTCCACGCTGGTCACTATGTTTAGAAGGTGGGGCACCCCTCAGCCCTTGTGCTACACTCAGCCACAGGGATCTTTTCGTGTAGATCTGAAGGCCGCAGAGAGTAGTGTTTAATTACCTTCTCCCCCTGCCCCATCGCAGCAAGTCCTCCTCATGGGTGCCATGTACCATTTGGTCTCTGTCCCACCTGGAAACTTCCAAGAACCCTGTCCTTTCACTTCCTCTTCTCCCTAATGGCTTGGTCATTTTGACTTGTTTCATTCTAAGCATTCTCCTCCATCCTTTCTGAGATAAGTCAGTGAATAAAAGGGGGAATGGGTTATCTTTTCCTACCTAGGAATTTCAGCTTTTGGCCCTTCAACACCAAAACCCTCAAACTCTTGAGGTAAGAGAACCCAAAGCCCTAGTCTTCTTCTCCCTTCTTCTCTTTTGACTTCAAGGATGCTCTTAGAGTTGTTTTTTAGCTGCTAGAGTTCTTTGCTGTGAAATGAGCTGAGCAGCAAAGAGAAGGCATTAAATTTCCATTCATCTATCCACCCACTCACCTACCCACCACTTTGAGCAGAAGCAAAGGGCTTTTAAGGATAGTGTTTCTTTGACAACTGCCCACTTCTGAGGATGAGCTACCACAGCCCTGTTTCCCCACTAGGCTGTCTATTGTCTGAAAAAAGATAATGTCTAAAACCGACATACTGTAATGTTAAAAACCTGGGCTCCGGACTCAGACTCCCTGGGTTCAGTGTCCTGGCTTCATCACTTACCAACTGTGTCAATTTGGTCACACACATCCGATTTTTGTTACGGTGCTTACCTCATCTGTAAAATGAGCTGTTAACAGCACCTACCTCAAAGGCTGGTAAGGATTCAATGAGTTAGTACATATAAGCTTTTAGAGCAGTAACTGGTACTTAGGAAGGGCTCCGTAAATATTTGCTATTGTGAGTACTCTTGGACCCAAGTGGACATCTGATACCAACTGGGTCAATTTGATTCTCGCTCTTCTCCCTGAAATTTGGAATCAAGACTAGAGTGAGGCTGGGTCACTCAAAACTGCTGACTTGAACAGATACCGCAGGGAGGCTGTTCCAGGTTCCAAGATGTTGTTCTGCAGAGGAGAAAGAAAAATGAATGTATAGATGGGAGATAGGAAGTGGGTAGGGGTATAAGGAAGGGAGAGTGGGGGTAGGGAGGCAGAGAGAGAGAAGGAGGAAGAGGAGAAGGAGGAGAGGAAAAAGAGGAGACTGGCTTAAGGATGCTTAAGTGCTTGGGTTCCTGATCTTGGTCCTGCTCATGATGGTCAGGGCTCACCTCTGTCCAGGTAAATCCTCATTTGCTTAATTGCTTTTTGCTTCATGTACTTTGGAATGGGTTTCTGAACAGGAGTGAAGGAAACAAAGATAAGACAAGCAGATCATATGCCTGCCCTCAAGGAATTTGCCATCTAGCAGGTGAGCACAGGAGATAAGACAAGGTTACAGCTGACCAGAAAACGAGTACGGACGGGGCTGTGAGAGAATGAAGGACCATGTAATCTAGGGGAGGAAGTCATCTATTAGGGCTGGATGGCAGAGGGCTTGTCACAGGAGGGAATCACAGCATAGGTCTTGGAGGATGGATTTTGTCTAAACTTCCCTCATGGAGCTGAGCCATGCCTATGGCTTCCAGCCACAACACCCTATTGGGACTTTGGATGGGAAACAGCTAGACCCGGAGAAAGATTCTCAAGGTAAGATTTCCTGGTGAGGCACAGTATCCCCTGCCCCACAGTGTATGAGGGTTCTTCAATCTGACAAGGCACTGATTAGCATTCTGGGGTTCTGGATGGAGATGGTCTTATTTATTAGCATCCTTTTTTTTTTTTTTTTAAATCTCAAAGAGTGTTAAGAGTACACTCTAAGAGGGAAGTTTTATAATTTAAACACTATGTCCACCTACCCTGGCATGTTGAGTATTAAGTTTAATGAGAAGGCCTGGGGAACCAGCAGAGAGTTCTGCGAAGCAAGCTCATCCTGCCCTCAGTTCAGCCACCCAGTATGGCCAGCCCTGCAGTTCGTGAACCCAGTGGGAAAAGTTGCTGTTTCCCATATCCATTTAGAGTGAAACCTCCCACTTCTGGATCTTTGCCTGTGCTGTTCCCGCTACCTAGAATACCCTACCCTGTCCTCCTCCTCCATATGTCTGCCATCAGAACACAACCCATTCTTCAATGCCCATGGTTAATGGGGCTTCTCCATAATGTGCATTTTTCATAATGTTTTTTTTTGCCCCCCTGATTCCCAGATGTGGTTTGGCTCTGCCCTGAGCTCCCTCAATTTGGACCTCTTGGGCAGCATTACCTCATTCTGAGTTTACTGCCACACTAAGTAGCTGTTTTATTCTTCCTTATTTATCCTCTCTCAGACTGGGACCTCTTCAAGGACAAGAAGCATGGTTTATTCTTTCTTGTGTCCCCAGAACCTTCATAAATGTTTACTGACTGTGTAATAACACTTCTTAGTGCTTTAAAGTTATTGATAAACTACAACCAGAAACATGTGATGCTAATCACATGCCAGGAATTGGATTAAGAGAAATCATTTCATGGAATTCTAATGCCAGTCCTGCAGGTAGGTGGCAGGACTTCTCGCTTTACAGATGAGAAGACAGGATGGGGCCAGAGAGAATTAAGGAAGGCACCGTAGCTCACGGAATAGCAGAATTTTATTTTCAACTCCAGCCTAAATCCAAAGCTTTTAGCTCTTAAAAATGATGATACCGTCTCCCTTCTCTAAGAACCCACAAAGAAGCAAATTAGAACAACAAAGGGGTCTTTTTAAAATTAGCCTATTAAATGAGGACAGAAAAGGATCATCAGTGTTGACAGCATTGCATTGAACCAGATACTCTCCTGTGCTTGCGGCATTAATGCTAAGTCAAAAAAGCAGTCACTGCTGGGTGCGGTGGCTCACGCCTGTAATCCCAGCACTTTGGGAGGGTGAGACAGGCAGATTACCTGAGCTCAGGAGTTCGAGACCAGCCTGGGCAACATGGTGAAACCCCGTCTCTACTAAAATACAAAAAATTAGCCTGGTGTGGCAGCATGTGCCTGTAGTCCCAGCTACTCAGGAGGCTGAGGCAGGAGAATTGCAAGAACCCTGGAGGCGGAGGTTGCAGTGAGCCGAGATTGCGCCACTGCACTCCAGCCTGGGCAACAGAGCGAGACTCTGTCTCAAGAAAAAAAAAAAAAAGCAGTCACTCCCTTTGACGCAAATATTGCATATATGTTGAAATTTTATCTTAAGGAAATAATCCCAAATATTGGGGAAGAAAACAATAATACAAAGATGTTCATTGCAGCATTACTTATGATAGTGAAATATTCATTAATAGAATAGCTAAGTAAATTACGGCAAAACTCTGTGGACTATTAGGCAGGATTAAAATGATAGTTATTTAGGTTGTGTATAATGCCAAAAAATGTTTAGGATGTATTAGGCCACACAAAACTGGATATACAATTGTGAGTGCACCATAGTTAAATGAGGGAAAGCTAGAGCTTAGGGGAGAAGAAACGCACCAAGAATGCTAATAGCAATTGCGTCAGGATGAATGAACGATGGCTTATGTTTGTTTCTTTTTTCTCCTGTTTTCCAATTTTTCTGTAACATTTTTTTTTATTATGAAAATGATGTATTTTTTTTAAGCTGATGAATAATTCTATAGCTGAACCTTATTAGCAGCCAAAGGTGACCTTGTGTAAAGAAGATATCCTCCAGGTCTTGGACCAATGCTGGGAGGGCAGGGCAGCGTGTGTCTTACCCTCTGGGATTGTGGAGGTGTTGGACACCTGTAGATGTATCCTGTTGCAATGGAGAACTGCCAGCATGGGGCTGACCCTAGGGCCTTAAGACGATGCCCACCAGGGGGCTCACCCACCTTTCCGGGTAAACTTCCTTTTCCGTTGGAAGCGTCCCTGCTGCACACATTGCTGTGTCTCACCTGTTGGTTGTAGCCAGGAGCTGAGGAGCAAGTTCAGAAGCTCAGGATGCCAAAAGCTGGATAAAGCATCTTCAGGTAGTAAAACCCCCTCTTTTTGATTAAAAACAAAAGCAACAGCTGAGAGATGACTAAGGATACGATGGATGATTTGGAACATTTTTTATCTGCCCAGTTAGTTGATGCTTGATCTGTGGATTTTGATCACCTTTCAGACCAGTTTGGGCTCTGTTATTTCTCCCTTTCAGCTGTTTTCAGTTCTTCCTCCGCATGCAGAGCTCCTTGAATAGTTAAGAACAAGGTGAAGGAAATGGGCGTATGAAAACTGCCTCTGATTCCCATCTGGTTTGAGGTTGCTGACTTTTCCTCCCTGGTTTGGAGGGGATGTATGCTCCCCTCTGGTTTGAATCCTGTTATAGCTACTTACTAATTGTGGCTAAATTATTTGGGCAGACTCTTTCATCTTTTTGAGCCTACAGATAAGTGTTTTTATCTGTAAAATGGATAAGAAGGATAGTTTCTGCTTCGAGGGTTGTGGTGAAGTTAAATGAATTGAGGTGTGTCAAACACATAGTGCAATATTGGCTTGAGAGTGCTTCTTAGTGCTTGATAAATGCCAGCCCTTGTTATTATTTAATGAACATTCCTTTTGTTGGGTTCCCAGCTGAGACAGATGGGCTTTTCCTTTACTAAGACATTTAGCACCCGTAATCTCAGCACTTTGGGAGGTCGAGGTGGGAAAATCACCTGAGGTCAGGAGTTTGAGCTAGCCTGGCCAACATGGTGAAACCCTGTCTGGACTAAAAATACAAAAATTAGCTGGGCATGGTGGTGCATGCCTGTAGTCCCAGCTACTCAGGAGGCTGAGGCAGGAGAATTGCTTGAACCTGGGAAGCGGAGGTTCCAGTGAGCTGAGATTGCACCACTGCACTCCAGCCTGGGTGACAGAGCGAGACTCCGTCTCAAAAAAACAAAAACAAAAACAGGAAAAAAAAAAAAAAAAAAAAAAAGCTTTACTAAGGGAAAAAGAAAAGGAAATGGTAGCAGAAGATACAAAATGATTCAAAGACCTTCTATGCCCTTTGTTTCTGAGCCTCAGACCCTGTTCCTGCAGAAATTCTCTTTCCCCAAACCACCAGGTTTTCTCAGAACTTTGGTCTGGCTTCTGTTGATACACTCCTGGCCTATCTTTATATTAAGGATACTTTCTTATTTCCCACCCAGAATAGCTGATCCCCTGGCTGCCAAGGTCTCAAGACCACAGTTTATTACAAACAAGTCACTCTAAGTGCAATGGGTACCATTTCTAATTGAATTCTCGCAGTCTTTGAGGTAGTATTATTATTTTTATTTCAAAGAAAGGGAGGCTCAGAGTGAGCAGATAAAGAACTTTCCCAAAGTCACATTGCTAGTAAGAGACAGAGCAAAGATTCTTATCTAGGCCCATATGATCATGATCCCGTGTTCTTAATCACTGCAGCTGCGAGATGCTAACATTAATACCTATTGCCCAGGAGGTTGTAGTGGGAATTATTAATGAATGTGAAAAAGTACATTGTAACTTCTAGTGTGCTAGGCCAATACAATGGTGTAATAATGTACAACTTATACAAGAAGAAGTGTCACTTGTGGTTATAAGCTTGTGTTCAAATCTACTGTCACTGATTAACCTCAAATCACTGAGTTAATGATTTGGCAAAACATTGAATGTTTCCAAGACTCAGTTTATTTTTTTCTCTATAAAACAGGATGGGGTTGGCCAGGCGTGGTGGCTCACGCCTGTAATCACAGCACTTTGGCAGGCCGAGGCGGGTGGATCATGAGGTCAGGAGTTCGAGACCAGGCTGAACAACATGGTGAAACCCTGTCTTTACTAAAAATACAAAAACTAGCCAGGTGTGGTGGCGTGGGCCTGTAGTCCCAGCTACTTGGGAAGCTGGGGCAGGAGAATCACTTGAACCTGGGAGGTGGAGGTTGCAGTGAGCTGAGATAGAGCCACTGTACTCCAGCCTGGGCAACAGAGCAAGACTCCATCTCAAAAAAACAAAAACAAAAACAAAACAGGATGGGGTTATGATGACAGTTACATTTGGTAAAGATCTTAAAACAATGTCTGGCACATAATCGACAATAAGTAAACTAGAATGTGAACTCCATGGTGGCAGAAAGTACTGGCTGCTTTGTTCATTATTTGTGGCTAGCACCTGGCACATACTATGTGCTCAGTCAGTCTCTGCTGCATGAATGAATGGTGAGGGTCCTAGTTGTTGTAGCTATAATATCTCCACTGTGGCCATTCTCTTTCCAGGGATGTCACAGCTATGTTGGATTTTTATGGATAACAGGACTGGCTCTGTCAGTGACAAATAATTTGATGAATGGATCTGGATAGCTCCTAGATACCATGACCTGAGTGGCCTGATCCAGAGGCAAGACCTAAGAATAGTCATATTGGCACCCCTCGGTTGCTTCTACCTGCGATTTCATCATTTTTCCTGTGAGGAAAGTCCATCCAGGAAGTTCTCTCTTGGCCTAATTGGAATTGCTTGTCAAAATTTATTGGCTAGAGTCAAAGGGAAGACCCCCTATCAAATTAGAATTCTACAGGGCTGGAGAGACCTCTGGGGCTTGGACCATCCTGTGGCCCTACATGGGGCCTCCTACCCCACCCCTTCCTAATAAGAGACCAGGAGTAGTTAGAATTCAATTATGCCCTGGTGAAGAGAGTCTTCCAGGCAGAGCTGGGGCAGGCCTGCGTCTGGGCTGAACAGAACAACCGATTTAAGCTAAACCAACGCCTGCTTAAGTGAGCCGTAATAAGCATTCTGGGGGCAACGCCGGCCTGGGGGCATCATTTATCACCGGGTAATAGAAAACCGTAATGAATAATAACTTGGGCCCAGCAGCTGGAGTGTGCATACATTATGGGGTTCAAGCTGCTGCTGTCCACCGAGCTGGGAGGGTGGGTCTGAAGCCAGGGTGGTGGGGTTTGCATATTGAATTCTGCTGCCGTGCAGGAAGGCCTTTGTTGTACAGAAAAGTCATTAATCTCGCACCTGCTTTGCCAGTCTGCAGTTGGTGTGGCGAACGCAGGGCCTATTTTCTTGTATTGCACCAAGAGGGAACAAGATGCCCCTGAGGAGAAAATCCGCTCTTGAGAGATGGTTTTGGCCTCTGCCTTGGTCAATGTCTGAGAACACAGACCTCAAGTCAGCTCCCCTCTGAGGCCTGATCCCAGGGTTCGTTCATTTTCTTACCAGGCCTTGTCAAGCAGCACAGTTTGAGTACCAGCAGTGCCCAGAGTTCTGTGCGGCTAATGGTGGGGTCTGGGGATAGCACAGGGTAGGCCTGTAAAGCTTCTGCAGTGGCACTATTGCGTTGGATATCCACTTCTGCTGTTGAAATGGGTGTTACATTTGTGCCCCATCTTAGGCACCAGAAAACTGAAAATCAGAGGAGTTAAATGGCTTGCACAAACAAATAGGAATCGGGAATCCTGGATTCAGATTCCAGGCTTCTGATATAAATTCTGAACCTTTACCTTTTACCACCTTCCCTCCCAGAACAAAAGACTTGAACACATCTTCATCTGTTCTCTTGATCCCATTCCCTTCGGGCTCCGGATCCTAGAGAGGCAGTTATTGTCCCGTCGTGTGGTGGGCCAGCAGGCTACTCCCTCCTTTGGAAAGCTCTCCTTGTGTCTTCCATGATACGCCTTCTGCCATTCACCGTGGCCTCCTTAATGGGGCAGTCATTACTTCTCACTACCGTTGTGAGGATAATTTGTCAACCTGTACTAATCCAAGATTCTTCTGGTCCCATCAGCTTAGGTGTAAGGGAAAGCTGCAGGAATAAAAACAAAAAAACAAAAAAACAGTGTCTTCCTGTCTCAGACCCCACTGCAGGCATATTCTCAATCCTTCCCCTTGTGTTCTTTGAGGATTGCTGGGGCGTTCATCTTGCCAGCACCTTTTGCTGCTTCCAGGCAGCCTCCATGATTTCTTCTGTCTAGCTCCTGGTCCCGCTGGGTGGCTCCCAGTTTAGTGTCTGCCTTTTCTCCGCCTCCAACACTGGTTTCTTGGTGCTGGTCTCTGGAGGTTGTCCTTAGTCCCTCTTGACTGGGCATGACTTCTCTTTTGTTCCCCCAAGATCCCCAGTGAAATGGGGAGATGTTGCCATTTTTCACATTCACTTGTTAATTCAACAAAATTTATGTGTACCTTCTAGTGGCTGGACATTCAAAGGGGATTGACCATGTCCTTCTACATCAGAATGATGTCTTCCTCAAGGCCAGACCTCTTGCTCACCTCTGTATTTCAATTTCAGAGCTGCATAGTCGTGTTTTTTTGTTTCCTGAAGAATCTGCTGCTGATGCTTGTCTTACTCGACTGGCTCTGGACCGTTCACTTAGCTCCTTAGGACCCATAATGAGTTCATGGAAGCCTGAAGCCAAGCATGAGTGCCATGAGCTATGCGGGGTTCAGATCTCCCCTCCTCTGCCCCCAGCCACTGTCTTCAGACTCAAATGGGGCCTGGGCCTGAGTTTTCATTGATCAAGGCTGAATTGATTGAGACTGGCATCTTAAGACTGAACAATTCACTTCAGGAAAATATCTCTGCAGCGTTCCTCATAAACCACTGTAAATAAAGTCAACTCACTTTAACCAGCTATGAATTGATAAAGCCAAACACCACAGGAAAGAAAGCAAGAGAAGTGTCCTAATTCTTATTTGAGTTGTAACAGCTTTGCTCTGACCTAGTCTCTTCCAGTTTGTTCTCAGCTATTTCAGACTCCTAATCCTTTTGACTCTTTAATCCCTTTGCTATCCATTTAATAAACCCTCTGAGAACAAAGCTTATTTTTTTTTATAATGAAATCATCGATGTGATGGTAGCCATGGAGGTGGATCACACAGCTTTCCCTTCATTATTATTATTATTATTTGTTTTTTCTTTTTAGAGACAAGGTCTAACTCTGTTGCCTAGGCTGGAGTGCAGGGGCACCATCAAGGCTCACTGCAGGCTCAGGTGATCCTCCCATCTTAGCCTCCTGAGTAGCTGGGAACTATAGGCACACACCACCATGCTTGGCTAATTTTTGTGTGTTTTGTAAAGATGGGGTTTTGCCATGTTGCCCAGGCTGGTCTTGAACTCCTGAACTCGGTCAATCCACCTGCTTTGGCCTCTCAAAGTGCTGGAATTACAGGTGTGAGCCTCTGTGCCTGGCCCAGCTTTCCCTTCAAAAGGACCAGGGAGTTGGCTAACAGCCTCCAGGTGCTGTACCTTTGGATCTCTGTGACGTTCAACTGAGGCCTCATTCTTCCAAGGCTGTACCTGGCCAACCACTAAGCACTGTGGGGCTCAAGGAACTGGGCCCGTTTTCTGCTTGATGCGGGACTCCTCTAATGGGCAGTCAGTGCTTTGGGGTTCCTCAGAGCCACACTGCAGTCTGAGGCTCTTCCTGTCCAGTCTTCTTTCCTTACCCCTCTCCTTTCACAGGTATCAAGCTGGTATTGCAGATTGAAGATTCCCCCTGCTCTTTACCCCTCACAAACATTTCCTGCAATAAATACCTTGCACTTCTAATTCTGTTCGGGCATCTGCTTCTAGGAGAGCCTGAGCTCACACACATG
Source organism: Alouatta palliata (assembly GCA_004027835.1). NCBI lineage: Eukaryota > Metazoa > Chordata > Mammalia > Primates > Atelidae > Alouatta > Alouatta palliata. Next base: position 19,603 of record PVKV010005081.1, on the reverse strand, counting down.
CTCGCAGAGAAGCGAACAACAATATATTCATACATCATACATACGCTTAAGGTGGCTTCAAGGAACCAAGATAGTGACTCTGTGAAGGATGGTGTGCTAAGCAGCACCTTGGTATTCCTTGTGGTGTCTGGCATGGGCCCAGCTTCTGGCTGGGGCTCAGTGAGTGAGGGACACTAGGACTCTTCCAGCCTGACTGCATGTAGTGTGAGTATGTTGTGTCCAGGGGCAGAATTGAGAAGCCAGAAGGTCTTGCTTCGGGCTGCCTCGCTCAGCTTCCTTTCCTATGTTGTTATCACCGAGGGTAACATTGATATTAAAGTGGCTGCCTGCATGCTGTTTAGGGACCACTGGACCTCGAGGGATCCTCAAGAACAATCTGCCAGTCTCAGTTTTAGCTTCCAGACCCTGACCCCGGTGGCCTGAGAACCTGCCGGTCTTCATACCCTGAGAATATGCTATCCCATATCCTACACTCCTATCATCAGACTTTGGGAAAGTCTGTGGTTCTAATTTGGAGGCACTGATCAATATCTGCCACAACCTTAGGGTAGGCTGTGACTTGAATGACGGTTGTGGTAGACGGGAGCTGAGTGAGGTGGCCAGCTGGCTGAAATTGGTAAGCAGGGGTATGTGGCCTTAGAGGTTGTGAAGGAACCACAGGAATATCCAGGTGGCAGAGAGGTCTTGAGTCTGGAAGGTAGGAACACTGGAGCTGCATGTTGCTGAATTCAGATGACTTCTCTATCCTCATGTAACCCCCGTCAGCAGACTTCCACACAGCTACCAAGTCCCCTGCTTAAGCGTTAAGATGTTTGTATCTAATGTGCACGAGAGAGATTGGTCAGTGGGATTTTTTGTCCCTTTTAATTTATTTATATGGTTTTGTTATCAGGGTAATGCTAATTTCATAAAATGAGCTGGAAAGTGTTCCTTCCTCTTCTATTTTCTGAAAGAGGTTGTGCAGAATAGTTACTATTTCTTCATTTAATGCTCATTAGAATTTAGCAGTGAAGTCATCTGGGACTGGAGTTTCCTTTGTGGAAGGATTTTAGTTATGAGTTCATTTTGTTTAATAGATATGGGACTATTCAGGTTGTCTGTTTCTTCTTGAGTGAGCTTTGGTAGCTTGTGTGTTTCAAGGAATTTGTCCATTTTGTCTAAGTTATATAACTTATTAGCATAAAATTATTCTTACCATATCATTCCCTTGATGTTCTTTTAGGATCTGCAGGATCTATAGTGATGTACCCACTTTAATTCTTGATTTTGGTAATTGATATTTTATCTTTTGTTTCTTTCTGTTTGACTAAAGGTTTATCAATAGAGCCAGCTTTTGGTTTCACTGATTTACTCTACTATTTTTGTTTTCTATTTTATTGATTTATGTTCTTATCTATCCTTTCTGCTTATTTTGGGTTTAATTTGTTCTCCCCATTTTTTTTTGTTTGTTTTTATTTTATTTTTTTTTTGAGACGGAGTTTTACTCTTGTTGCCCAGGCTGGAGTGCAATGGTGTGATCTCAGCTCACTGCAACCTCTGCCTCCTGGGTTCAAGTGATTCTCCTGCCTCAGCCTCCTGAGTAGCTAGGATTATAGGCATGTGCTACCACGCCTGGCTAATTTTGTATTTTTAGTAGAGATGGGGTTTCTCCATGTTGGTCAGGCTGGTCTTGAACTCCCAACGTCGGATAAGCCACCTGCTGTGGCCTCCCCAAGTGCTGGGATTATAGGTGTGAGCTACCTTGCCAGGCCTGCTCTTCCTTTTTTGTATTACTTAAAGTGAACAGTGGATAATTGATTTGAGAATTTTATGAGTTTCTAATGTAAACATTTAATGCTATAAATCTTCTAAGCTTTGCTTTAGCTACACTCCACACATTTTGATGTGTTGTGTTTTAGTTTTCATTTAGTTCAAAATATTTCTAATTTCCTTCATGTTTTTTTTTTTAGATCAATATGTTATTTAGAAGTATGTTGTTTAATTTACAAACATTTGGGTTTTCAGTTAAAAAAGATCTTTTTGTTACTGACTTCTAGTTTAAATTCACTGTGGTCAGCAAGCATGTTTTGCATGATTTTAATTGTATTACATTGGAGATTTATTTTATACGCAATTATGATCTTGGTGAATGTTTCATGTAAACTTAAAGAGAACATGTATTCTTCTGTTGTTAAGTGGTGTATTCTGTAAGTGTGAGTTTTTCTGAGAATCTACTTCTTATAAATTTTTTGAATTAGTATTAACATGGTGTATTTTTTACATCCTTGCACTTTTAACTTATCTGTGTCATTGTATTTAACGTTGGTTTCTTGTAGCTAGCATACAAAGGGATCCCATCTGATACTCTCTGCCTTTTGGGCTGTTTAGATCTTTATTTTATTTTATTTTTTGAGATAGAGTCTCCTCTGTTGTCCAGGCTGGAGTGCAGTGCTGTGATCTTAGCTCACTGCAACCTCCGCCTCCCGGGTTCAAGTGATTCTCCTGCTCCAGCTTCCAGAGTGGCTGGGATTACAGGTGCCTGTCACCACACCCAGCTAATTTTTGTGTTTTTAGTAGAGATGGGATTTTACCACTTTGGCCAGGCTGGTCTCAAACTCCTGACTTCTGGTAATCTACCTGCCTTGGCCTCCCAAAGTACTGGGAGGTGTGAGCTACCACCCCCAGACATAGAACTTTGTATTTAACAAAGTTATTGACATAAATGGGTTTAACTACCATCTTGCCATTTCTTGTTTATTTCCTCACTTGTTCTTTGTTCCTTTTCCCCCTCTTTTCTTGTGTTCGTTTGTAATAAATGAGTTTAAAAAATAATTCCATCTTAATTTTCAGTATTGGCTTATCTCCTTGATGTATTAGGTTGGTGCAAAAGTAATTGCAGTTTTTGCCACAACCTTTTGCACCAACCTAATATTTTTAAGTGGTTAATCCAGGGTTTGTATATTCATCTTTAATTTATCACAGTCAAATACTTCAAATAATATTATACCATCTTATACAGTTTAAGAACTTTACAACAGCATGCTGTCATTTCCCTCATCCTGTTTTTTTTTTTTTTGCTATTGTTTTAATAAATTTTACTTGTACACATGCTATAACTTCCATAGTACATTGTTATTAGTTTTTATTAAAACCATCTATAATCTTCTAATGAGATTCAAAGTAAGAGAAAAGAAAGCCTTTTATATTTACCCTCATATTTACCATTTCTGCTGCTCTTCATTCTTTTGTGTTCATCCAAATTTCCATCTGGTATTATGTTTTTCTGCCTGCAGAACTTCTTGTATCATTTCTTGTAGTATAGCTCTGCAGGCAATAATTTGTTTCAGTTTTTGGTTGTTAAACAGTCTTTGTTTCACCTTTAGATTTGAAAGATTTTTTGTTGGGTAAAAAATTCTAGATTAGGCTGGGCGTGGTGCCTCACACCTCTAATCCCGGCACTTTGGGAGGCCAAGGAGGGCAGATCACCCGAGGTCAGGAATTTGAGACCAGCCTGGCTAACATGGTGAAACTCTGTTTCTACTAAAAACACAAAAAATTAGCCGGGCGTGGTAGTACCTGCCTGTAATCCTAGTTACTGAAGAGGCTGAGGCAGGAGAATCACTTGAACCTGGGAGGTGGAGATTGCAGTGAGCCAAGATCACACCATTGCACTCCAGCCTGGGCAACAAGAGTGAAACTTCATCTCAAAAAAAAAAAAAAAAAAAATTCTAGATTGGTAGATTATTATTATTATATTCACTTTTTCTTTCGGTACCTTAATGATGTCTTTCTATTTTCTTCTGGGTTGCATGACTTCCTGACATGAAATTTGCTATAATTTTAATCTTTGTTTTTTGTGCATAAAATGCCTGGCTGCCTTTAAGTTTTTTTTTAATCGTGACTTTCAGCATTTTGATTATGATGTACCTTGGAGTGGTTTCTTTAGATTTCTTCAGCCTGGAGTTCATTACACTTCTTAGGTTGGTGGTTTTATAGTTTTCACCAAATTTGAAAAACATTTGGTCTTTTTTTTCAAATATCCTTTCTGCCCCTCCTTTTTTCCCACCTTGGGACTCTAATTATACATATATTAGACTGCTTGATACTGTTCTAAAAGTCACCAATGGATTTTTTTCCCAATCTCTTTTCTTTTAGTGAGTAATTTTGAATAGTTTATATTTCTGTGTTTTCAGGGTCATTAGTCTTTTCTTCTGTGGTGTCAAATCTGTCGTTTTTCATTTCATATACTATATTGTTTAATCTCTAGAATTTCCACTTGCTTCTTTTTTTCTGTCTTCTATTTTTCTTCTTATTATGTTCATGTTTTTCTCTACCTAATTAAAAAATGGAGTATATTTATAATAGCTGTTTTACTGTCCTTGTCTGCTAGTTTCACCATCTGTGGGTCTGTTTCTATTGACTGATTTTTCTTCTGGTTATGGAGAAAATAATTTTCTTTCTTTTTTTTGCAAACTGGTAATTTTTTATTTAATGCTAGATGTTATTTGATCTTCTAACAAGATTCTAAGAAGATCAAACAAATATTGTTTGTTGGTTGCTGCTTTTATTTCACTTAATTAAATAGTGTTGGATTTTTTTCGGTGCTTGGTTACTTTTTGACTCTTTTATGTTTATTATGGTAGGTCCAAAGCAACTTTTAGTCTAGGCATAATTTAGCACCAAATACTAAGGCAATTCCCTTCTGTGGCTTCTACCCAATGCTCCAGGTATTAGGAGATCTATTCCCAGTTCTGCGTGAGCTCTGGGAATTAGTCAGCCTGTTTTTTGCCAATGGTTCTTTCTTCATCTTTGGATAGTTTCCTCTTATGTACGTATAGATCAGTACCCAGTCAGAGACTTCCAAGGACATATCTACAGACCTCTGAAACTCTCCCTCTGTGTAGGTCTCTCCTATCTGATACTCTGCCTTACAGTAGCTTCCTTGGCCTCCTGAACTTTCATCTCTAACTTCTCAACTCAGTCATACTGCTGGGTTCTGTTTTGGTCCCCAATTCTCTTTGCTAAGACATGAAAATTGCCTCTAGGCAGTGAGCTGCTGCCTTGTTTCCCTTTTCTCAGGGATGGAATTTCTGTGCTGCTTTTGTATGATAAAAAGCTGTTGTTATGAAACAATGCTTTGGTATTCTAGTTGCTTGTGAGGATATCTGGTCTCTATTACTCCATCTTGGCTGGAAGGAGAAGTGATCACTCCTTCCTTCTTGGAATACTTTCTTTTTCTTTGTTGTTCTCTCACTTTACTGGCCACTCCATCTCATTTTAAAAATTCTCCTTCAAATTTACTTATAAATATTAGCATTCCCTGTACTTTAGTCTTTCACCCCTTTGTATTCTCTATTCATTCTCTCCATTGGTAGATTCATCTAGCCTTATGCTGGGTGTGATTGACTCTTTTTTTTATTTTTTACTTTTTTTGAGACAGAGTTTTGCTTGTTACCCAGGTTGGAGTGTAATGACATGATCTCAGCTCACCGCAATATCTGCCTCCTGGGTTCAAGCGATTCTCCTGCGTTAGCCTCCCAAGTAGCTGGGATTACAGGCGCCGGCCACCATGCCTGGCTAATTTTGTATTTTTAGTAGAAATGGGGTTTCTCCATGTTGGTCAGGCTGGTCTCCAACTCCTGACGTCAGGTGATCCGCCCGCCTTGGCCTCCCAAAGTGCTGTGATTACAGGCGTGAGCCACTGCGCCTGGCCCATGACTGACTCTTAAATGGATATCTACAGCCCAACCTCCCCCTGAACTCCAGTCTCACACATCTGACTTTTTATTTGACATCTCTGTGATGTCCACTATGCTACCTAACAAGCCCACAGTAAAGCTTCGGAATTACTTTTATCTCTCTCATGTTCCTCCCACAGTCTTTTCCAGCTCAGTAATGTGGTTTATTCAGTGACTCATTGTCTTAGTCTGTTTGGCCTGCTGTAATAAAATACCACACACTGGGTGGCTTATAAACAACAGAAATTTTCTTTTTCATAGTGTTGGAAGATGGGAAGTCCATGATCAAGGTACCAGAAGATTCCATGGCTGGTAAGGGTCTGTTTCCTTTGAAGATGGACATCTTATTGTAATCTTACAGGGCAGAAAGGGCAAACAAGCTCCCTTGGGCCTCTTTTATAATATTAATAAGAGGGCACTAATCTCATTTATGAGGACTCTGCCCCCATAACCTAATCAACTCCCAACTCCCAAAAAGCCCCACCTCCTAATACCATCACATTTGGGGGTAAGTATTTCAGCATAGGAATTTTGGGCACATAAACATTCAGACCATAGCACTCATCATTTACTCAGAAACTCAGAAAAAAATTTTTGGAGTCATCTTTACCTGTTTTTCTTTTTCCTTTTCCTCTAACAGCAAGTTCATTCGTAAGTCCTGCATGTTCGGCTTCAAAAATATATTCCAGAGCATCCGATCTCTTACCACCTTCACTGCTACCACTTTGATCTCTGCCATGATCATTCCTTTCATGCACTATTACAACAGTCTCCTCCAAGATCTTTCTGCTTCTACTCTTGTCTGTTTCTACTTTAGCCTATTCTTCCCACAGCAGCCAAAGTGACCTTCTTAAATTTTCAATCGAGTCATTTTAATTCTTTGCTTAAAACCCTCCAGTAGCTTACAATCACATCTAAAATAAAATCTAAATATCTCACCATAATCCACCAAGACCAAACATGATTGTCCCCTGCCTCTCTCTAACTTAATCCCCTAGTATTCTCACTTCCATCCATCTACTGCAGTAAGATCCAGCTTCTTTCTGAATCCTGAATGCAATTACGATTTTTTTTCTTCTGCTGAGGACCTTTGCCCATGCTACTATTTCTGCTTTTTGTGCTCATCAACCTAATCTTTAAAGCAGCCTTTCTCTTTCTTATCACTTAAGTCTCACCCCAAACATTATTTCTTCAGAGAGGTCTTCTCTGACCAGCTAATACAAAAAAGAGTCTGCCCCATGTTGCTTTCATATCCCGTTATTCCCCCTCCTTTTTTTAAAAAAACTCATGTTTGTTAATTGAAAAAATGGCCACAATTGTCCATCCTTCCATTTATTGATGCCTCCTTGCACATTGATGTGACTTTATAACACTTTCCATCCAGAGATGGGGGTGATTTCCCTATTCCTTGAATCTGGGCTGGACTTATGACTTACTTTGGCTAAAAGAATATTTTAGAAGTTAAGTCATGCCAGCTCTGAGCCTCACAGTCTTTCACACTTACTCTTGGATCCCTGCAACTGCCACGTGAAGGAGGCTGAGTTAGCTTGGTGGAAGATGGGAGAACACGTGGAGGAAAACGGAGACTCTTTGGCCAATAGCCAACTTTCCGTAGATACAGCACCACCTGGACCAATTGCAGATACATAAAGGAGCCCTGACTAGACCAGCAGAACTGTGATGTCACCTATAGACTCATGAGTAAGAATAAATGATCATTTTAAGAAATCACAAAATATTATTATGGTTGGTTATACAGCAAAAGCTAACTGATCAGCAAGAATAAATTTAAGAAATCATAAAATATTAGTATGGTCAGTTATGTAGCAAAAATGAACTGGCCTAGCCCATATCACGATCTGAAATTATTTTATGTACATGCTCACATCTTTATCATGTCTCCCCCACTAAAATATAAATTCCTCAAGGGTAGGGTATCCATCTCTTTATTGTACTACAGTGGATATTGCAATGGATCAAAATGACATGCGGCATTTTGAGAAAAACCAATATATTGGCATTTTATTACAAAAGTATGGACACCAAGGTCTTCTACACTTTGTCCTAACTTCCTCCTGAGAGAAAGCCAGAGATAAAGAGCTGAGGCAATTTTGTTCTTTGAGGAGCATGATCGTTAAACTAAACTAAACTAAACTAAACCACCCTAGGGGCCATGACACTGACAGGGAATCTAGCCCTTTTCTGGGAGAGGAGCAGAGAGAATCTAGCCCAGGGGAAAGGAAGGTGAGCAGACCTGGAAACGTCATTCCCTCTCCTCTCCCTGCCCACCATGTCCTGCTGCCATATCCTCCTCTTGGGAAAATGCAGTGACCAACTAACCATCCAGGTTATGGGATATAATAACAGCAGGGGAGAAATATGGATGGATGGGTTTCTAAAGGAGTACTCCTGGAACCGATTAGGAATTTTGATCTAGCATACAACCTTCTGGGCAGCTTCCAAAATATAAGTAATTCAGATTTCAAGTTTTTTTTTTTTAAAGATGGAAGATGGAAATAATGGTATTATACCAACAAAAATGTTAATATTTTGATACTTAAAACTGGTATGTGATATTGAAATGCCTGAACACCTACAGCCTCTGTTGTGATCACCGTTATGTTTTCAGCTCCTAGAACAGCTCCTGGCAGGTTCTCAACCCATGGCCGAATACGTGAATGAACAAATGCTCCCCAGGATTTGGCTTTGGGAAGAGGCTGAGTGGAGGTCCAGCCCCAGGGTAGGCAGTTGTCCTCAAGCTCCCCCATCAACCCATACACATCACCTCCCCAGACAATAGCTGCTCTACCAGGCAGGCTTAAGGTCTGATAGGGGAGCAGGAGGGAGGCTGTGGGTGCTCCCTAAGGGACATGCATCCCAGAACTAAGACTGCATAACTGGTGGAGATGATGGTGCAACCCTCCATGACCTCCTGGTCTGGTAGGGCTGAGATACCAGCAGGGATGGGACTGGGAGGAAAATAACAGTCGCAGGCAATAGTAATGAGTATCTCCTTGGTGATTTCTGTGTACTAGGCACTGTGTTAAGCCTTTTATATATTACGTTATTTTCATCTTCATAGCAGTCCGTTTTGTGGATGAGGACACTGAGGTGGAGTGAAGTTAAATCAATTGCCTGAGGCCACACAGCTAGGAAGTGGCAGAGGCCAGGATTTGAACTCAAGTCTTTGTATGCCACACTTCCTGAAGGCTGTGCTGGGTGACTGCCTCCCTTGTCTTTCTGTTTTGAGCCACCTCTTGCTTTCATCTGTCCCAGTGGAGGGCCAGACCCCTGCTTGGAGCTCCCACCCCACCCTCCAGGTCTCCTGAGCCTCACCCTGACTCATAATGTCGTCCTCTTGGGATCAGTCTATTGTCTATCTTCACCTGGGACCCCCTTTCCAAATAGCCCATGCTCCTAGCATTTCTCTGCATTTGGGCAGGCCTGAGAGACTCATCCTAGAAAGGACTCAGCTAACCTCCTTCCAGGTCAGTGTGGTTTCCTTATAGGTCCCATCTCTCATCCCCTCAAACACACATACACACACGACCCATACACATGCATTCTACCTCCCCAAAGAAAGACACGTCTTCCATTGCACAAAGCTCAAACGCAAATGCCAGAGACCCACACCACGCACAAGTGAGCTATTGGTTTCCACGCCATGCAGTATATGCTCTACATACGTGTGTACGTAGGCTCCTAAAACACCGTACACGCAAAGGAGCCACATGTCAAATACACGTGAGTCATCCACACACACACAATCCACAAACATGCAGTGTATGCTCTACATAACATGTACACAGGCACCCAAACACCATACACACAGTCAAGACACATGCCACACACATGTGTAGGCACACCACACCGTGAAGTACACCTGGGGCATGTGCACATGTGCATCCACATCTCTGCCAATGGATGGCCATTTGCCGTGGTTGAGTCAGGACGACAATTTCCTTGCACTACTCATCTTCCAGGTGCCCTGACGTGCTCCAAGGAGTGTATGGGAGAAAGGGGGGAGAAGCTGGAGCTGAAGTGAGCTTAACAGGCACTAGCGCGGCTGTGGGCAAACAAGGGCAACCGCTCCTGCTAGAAATCAACAATACTATGTTTGTGGGAGAGGATCTTGGTGATGCAGCCAATACACTGAAAAAAAAGGGGGATACCGAGTCAAGGGGCCCCTCAAGGCCTCTGAGGAATGCAGTAAATGAGTGGCCATAATCCGGAGGATGAGATAGAGAAAATGTGAATGGGACTCACTTTGGATTTCTTTTTCGAAACAGAGTTTTGCTCTGTTGCCCAGGCTGGAGTGCAGTGGCATGATCTCAGCTCACAGCAGCCTCTGTCTCCCAGGTTCAAGCCATTCTCCTGCCTCAGTCTCCTGAGTAGCTGGGATTATATGCGCCTACCATTATGCATGGCTAATTTTTGTGTTTTTAGTAGAGATTGGGTTTCACCATGTTGACCTGGCTGGTCTCGAACTCCTGAACTCAAGCGATCTGCCTGCCTCAGCCTCCCAAAGTACTGGGATTACAGGTGTGAGCCACCGTGCCTGGCCTAACTTTAGATTTTTGAATAACGCAAAGCATGAATGGAGAAGAGTCCCAAAGATGAGGACCCTCCTGTCCCTCTAAGGATAATGCACAGAGCTGGAGAGGGGGTCTACTGGGGAATGAACCCAAGGCTGGTGGGGAGGAGATTCATAGCATCTTGCAGCAGCTGGGCTATTCTGTCCAAAGTGTTTCTTTCCTCTGCCTAGATTTTGAAGAATGATTATTGTGCTACCAATAAGCCTAAATGGAAATTCAGTCATGTCTGAACCTGGGCAGGTCACATCTTGGGCATTCATCCAATTGCATCGGTTGATTGGCCTGGGGCAAGGATTGTATGCAGAACTCTAGAGGCAGAGGTAAGGAACTGAGAAGGCAGCTGGAGTCCAGTGGTGCCCAGCTCAGGGAGCTGGAGTCCCGGGGGCCAGCTGGGTTTTCTGGTGGCCCAGGGACTGAAGGCACAGGCAGCATGGCTTTGTAGCCCAGAGGCCTGGGCAGAACAGAGTGGAGTACAAAAGCCTCCCTCCCACCTTTCCTGGGAGCACAATGGCTTTGGGTTAGGAGGGACTGCCGGGACTGTGGTGTTTGGATTCTCTGAACACAGCATTCTGTAAAGTAAAGGGTGTTCTTCCTGAGGGCACTGGTGCCAGGGACGTGTTGGGAATCCAACCGAGATGTCTCTGAAGGCGACAGGGACAGAAAACTCGGGAGCATTACTTGGGAGTACATTGAGTCTGCATGACCCTTGGACATTTCCATAAGGCAAGGGGGTCACATTCAAGGGGCCAGGAGTTTGCAGGAGGTGGACCAGCGTGGAGGTGTGAACAAGAGAAATTTGTGTAATTCCATTATGTCACTTCAGTCAATTCCACAGGACAGTTGGGAGACATTCCAGTTATCTTGTCCCTGAACAACAGTATCAGGTGACCCAAACAACATTCCCCGGGTGGACCCTTTCCTACAGTTCCCCCAGGGTTTGCGCCATTTGCTCATCCTGCCTTGTGGGGTTGGGGGAAGTAGGGTCGGGTAGGGGGTAGGGTAAGTGCTTGTATGGAAGGGATGGTGCCATCTGGGTCATTCTGAAGAGGCTCCTCCTCCAGAAATCCAAAAGAGGCTCATGAGAGGATCCCTGGAGCAGGGGACTGGACCATCTGTGTTGGGCTGAGTTGAGTTTGGTCACCAAAGGTGGAGCTGGGAAACTTGTCTTAGGCAGAAAGAACTCTGTGACAAAGCCAGGGAGGTAGGGAAATGCTGGTCTTATCTGAGGAGTGAGGAAAAGCTGGCTGAACCAGTGTGATGGTTAATTTTGTGTCAAATTGATAGGCCATGGGGTGTCCAGATGTCCTGTCAAATATTGATCTGGGAGTGTGTGTGAGGGTGTTTCTGGTTGAGATAACACGTGAATGGGTGGACTGGGTAAAGCTGGCAGCCCTTCCCTGTATGGGTGGGCCTCATCCAGTCCACTGAAGGCCTGAATCAAAGAAAAAGTCTGAGTAAGAATTCTTTCTGTCTGTCTTTGAGCTGGGACATTGATTGCCTCTTGCCTTCTGACCTGGACTGGAACTTACACCGTTGGCTCTTCTGGGTCTCCGGCTTGCTAACTGCAGATCTTGAGACTTCTCAGCATTTTATGAATGTGTGAGCCAATTTCTTATAATAAATCCCTTTGTATATATGTACACATATATACTTATCTATAGCTTACATGTGTATGTGTGTGTATATGCATATGTATATGCATATGTGTCTGTGTATATAATTGTATATCTTCTCTTGGTTCTCTTTCTCTGTACGAATGCAGCCAGAGCAGTGGTTCTCAACTGTGACTGTGCCTAATATCACCTGGCAGGGGCAGGGTGGGAGTGGGTTCAATAAACGTGACTCCCTGGTCTCCATCATCACAGGTTCTGATTCCCTTGGCCTGGGTGAGGGTCTTGGGCATCTCTATTTTTTAAAAGCCCACCAGGGACTCTTGTGCAACTAGGGTGGGAAGCTCTGAGCTGGGGGCATGGGATGTGTGAGGAAGAGGAAGGAGAGAGATGTGAACTCTTTCAGAGCATCTGTGTGTTGCAGGTATTTGCATAGAGTTGCTTGTTTAATAATACACAAGATGATCCCTTGTGGCAGTGATGATCATTCTCCCAATTTTCTTGTAAGAAAACCAGATGATCAGCAAGTAAGCGGATGACCCAAGGTTATAAGAACAGTAAGCAACAGAGCTGGGATTCACACTCAGGTCTGTCTAAGCTTAAAATCTGAAAGATGAACCCGGAAAGGTTTGGCTTAGAAATAGCATTTGGCATTTACTCTGGGAGCCATGGAGAACAGTAGAACATGGTGATCTCTACTCTGAGGTCAGATCTTCTCATCAATAAACCCATGCTCTTTCCTGGGAGGAGATCTTCAAGCTTGGGGAGCCTGCAGGATCTATGAGTCCCATGGTAATGTCATGTGCTTTTTAATGATAGTGAAATATTAGCACTGGACTGGACCTCAGAAATCAGAGCATTCCCTGATTCCCCTTCCTTCCTTCTAGGGGAGGCAGTCTCATTCATAATAGATGTCTCATTTATTTCTTTAGTCCCTTGATAGCAGTGTTTGGCACACAATAGGCACTCAATTAACGTTTATGGAATGAAAGTAAATGGTTTTCGAGGTCACAAAACTGATGAAGCAATGCTCAGAGAAGTTTAATGTCTTTTGTAGGTCACAGCTATAGCAGAGCTTGGACTAGAATCAATTCTTCTGATCCCAGCCATGTGTCCTTTCCATGCTGTCATTCCACGATGTTGTTAGTTTCAGAATCATAGGCATTTGGGGCTGAGTGGGACTCAGAAAAGGTTTACACGGCATTTACAAATAGTGTTCATCTTCTGTGTCCTCTCTAGCTCAATAGCAGTGGCTGTTTGCAGTGCTGTATGGAGAAAGATTCTGAGGTTCATGAGGAAAGGGTGCTGTCATTGATTGGTGATGCCTGCCATGAATGTGGGAGTGGCTGTTGGCAGCATGAGTGCCACAATTTTGCTGCTCCTGATTTCTTCCAAATTTTTTATTTTATGGTTAAGAAAACTGAGGCCCTTTTTGCCTTTCATAAAATTTGTCACTGGACACCAGTAATGGGGGACCCTTTCACAAATCCTACGTTTCCTAGGATCTACTTAAGGAAAGTCAGAATTGGGGTTATGGCAAAGATTCTGGGCTTGAGATTGGATCAAGAACTTAATGTACCCACTTTTATGTTTAATGATCATGTGATCTTGGCATGTCTCTTCTTTCTGAGTTCTATTTTTTTCACTTATAAAATGGAGATGTAATCACCGTGTCTCAGGGTTATTATGAAGAGTAAATTAAGGAGAGTGTGAGAAAAGTGTCCCATCGACTAGGAAACACTGTGAGACTCATTCCTTTTGTAGATGGCATTATTGGCCTCACCTTACCCCTCCCTGTATTGATGTACTTTCCACATGACTTTGCGGTTCTTCCTCCTAAGGCAAAGTATATTTTCCAGGCATTTAACTTTGAGCTTGATCATGTAACTTACACTGGCCAATGGAAAAAGGCAGAAACCATGGGGCACCAGCTGGAGCTGGAGCTAGGCCTCAAGAGGCTGCCACTGCCAGGAGAAGAACATAACCCAGTTAGTCAGCGGGACCCAGGAGAGTGAGGGAAATGTATAGCAGACTCAGACCAAACTCACAGCTGGGAGTTGCCCAGCTAAGCCCAGCCTGGATCAGATAATCCCTAGCTGGCTGAGGGACCTCCAAAGGTCGTTTCTGGAAACTTTCTGGGGCTGCAGTTTTATTGTGGCGTGAGCAAAGGACGAAGTGCTACGGGGGAGAAAGGGCATCTTGTCACAGATTGGCCTTCCATTCCTCTTCCACCTCTGAAAGGAGCCTAGGGGCTCTGGATGCTGCTGAAATTGAAGCATCCAAAAGCTAGCATGAGAGCCTCTCACCCAGACATGGCTCTGTGGCAGGCCACAGGCTCCACACAGAGCACTGGTTGCTTTGGTTTTCTTTCATCAGCCTTGCAAACCATGGCTTTCCCCCAGTCCCCTTATACCTACAACCCCCTTCTGGAGTTCCCTCATTGCCTGTTCCCCATTCTCTGCATCCCACTTTGGTGCGGGCTTTTACTCTCTGCAGGAGGAGTGGAGGATGTATGAGCAGGGCAGCTGTGGACGGAATGGGCCTTGCCTTAGCTAGGGATCGGGGCGGGTCTGAGATGGGTAACTCAAGGGCAAAGAGGACCCAACGGAGGCCAGGAGAATATGTAAAACTGCATCAGATAGGCAAAGGCTCAGCTTTCCATGCCCTTTGCTCTGAAGTTCAAGCAGAAAATATGAGAATGGATATGCTAAATGAATGCAAGGAAAGAAATTATTCCAGCAGATCCTCTAGTCTGAGAATTTTTCCCCAGATGAAGAAAAGAAAGGTGAAACATGTTCTAAAGCGTTTTTAACTGGCATCTCTCAGAGGCTGTCTGACCTCGAGGTCATTGGGTTGAGAGAGAGAAACTAGGGCCAGAGAGGGGTGGGGACTTGCCTAAGATGGCAGTGATTGGGGGGTAGAGCAGGGACTGGGCTGTATCCTGATTGGGCTTTTCCTTTGCTGAGCAGGTTTTCAGGACCAACCTGGTCTTCGATGAGGGCCGGGGTTAACTACCCTACATGGATCAATTTTCTGTAGACTTAGTAGCTCTCACCTTTCTTCCTGCTGGAAAATATCCTTCTGCAAGGGAATAGCTCGTCTCATGGCATGCCCTACTGTTCTTGTGTCCAAAGAGTCACTGCCGTTTGCTTGCACTGTTGATAATCCCTGTTGCCCCAGATGTTGACTGCTCTGAACGTGGCTATTTTCTGCACTGGGGATACCTGGGCTGCTGCAATCTCTGATGCTGATGATAAACCATGGAGGCTGGCTGTGCTGCTTTCTCTGGCCCAGCTAGTGTGGTCGGGGCAGCCCAGTCTTCTCCAGCCCGTCGGTGCTGGAGAAACCCTCATGCATCACCAGAAAGCAATAATCCACAACCCCGGATCATATCTTTCTCTTGGATTAACAACTTTGTCAAATAATTGATAGAACATTTTACTCCCTTACAGGTAAATTCCATTTCTGTCCTTGGGGAGTGGTGTTTCTTTTGTAGTCTTGGAAAGATAATCACAAAATGGTCCACGATTGATGTATTTCTAAGAGTTGGGTTTTTCTGTTCGTTTCATCCATGATCACTTTATTGTACCCACGTAATAAATGGGAAACTGAGGCTCAGAGCGTGTAGGTGGCCAGCCTAAGGTCACATTGCTGGCTATTGTTGGAGTGGCAGTGTTATGGGGTAAATGTTTGTGTCCCCCCAATTCATATGCGGAAACCCTAATCTCCAATGGGATGGTAATAGGAGGTAGGTCCTTAGGGAAGTAATTAGATTTAGATGAGGGCGTGTGGGTGAGGCCCTCATGATGAGATCTGTGCCCTTATAAGAAGAGAAAGAGACAAGATATATCTTTCTCTCTCTGTCTCATAAGCACACAGTGAGGAAAGGCCATGTGAAGACACAGTGAGAAGGTGGCTGTCGACAAGCCAGGAGACGGGCCCTCACCAGGTGTTGAATCTGCCAACACCTTGATTCTGTACTTCTCAGTCCTTAGAACCATGATAAATAAGCGTCTGTTGTCTAAGCTATCCAGTGGGTGGCCACCCAAACTAAGAAAGGCAGTGAGAAACCAGGCCTCCTGACTCTCAGCATAGCTCTCCTCTCTACCCGGTGTCTTTTGGAGAGGGTGACTGTATGCTACCACTGAGGTTGCTTAAGGTTTTGCCTGACTCCCTCCTGTGGGGTATAGGGTGCCGGAGGGCGAACAGGATCCTCGTGATGGCTTAAGGCTTTATTTAACCAACCACTTTGGGATGCAGGGTGTGGAGGGGTGAACTTCATTCTGCCCCTCTGCTGGGGAGGATGGAGTGGGCTTGGCTTCGATTCAACAGCCTTGGTGACACAAAGTTGGAAAAATGTTTTTCTCTAAGAACACTTGTGGCAAGAGAGCAGGAACAGACATCTTGCTGTCCAACAACCAAGGTAATTAATATTCCATTAACAAGGCCATTACAACTTCTGAATAGAAATATACTTCATCTTAAGCTGCAAAGCCTACTTCTAAGTGAGGTGTAACAGCTGAATAAGCATACCTGCCGATTTGTGTCCATAAAAGTTAATTTATTAGCAATGTCTTAATTGTGATAGTGCATGGAGTCCCTGAGCCATTAGCAAAATCCTCTAAAAGCCGCTGACGAGAATAATATGCACAATAAATGGGATGAGCAGCGCTTCTTCTGCTGCTGAGGCTATAGACTTGCTAATAAGGCTGCGCTGGTCTTTTAATGGAGTGTCTGTGTGGGTGGGAGGGTGCCCTAGTAGAGTGCAATGGAGAGTGGCTTCATCCCATGTCTTGGGACCAGCCCCACAGCTGCCTCTTGAAGGATGGGTGGTATTTGGGAATGTGGAGATATTGGGAGAGGCGAGGGCAATGCGAGAGGACTATTCAAGGCATAGTGAATGTGGCACTGCGTGGATGGGAGGTAGGCATGGAGGAACAATGAGATGTCAGTTTGGATGGAGAATAATCCTGGTTTCATGTATTGCCTCCTTCTTCCCTCTTCCTCCCTCCCTCCCTGTCCCTCCCTCTTTCTTCCTCCCTGTCCCTCCTCCTCCCTTCCTACCTCTTTCCTCATAGCACTGTGAAGAGCTTGACCCTGTATTAAGTACACACAGCAGATTAGTAGTTGGGTATCTTTGTGAATGCCAAGAGGTAGACTCTGGTCTTCTTCTTAGATAGATTCAGACATGCTGCCGTTCCCCTCACTCCCTAAACCTGGAATGACTGAACTCAGGAACAAAAGCCTGGTAGAGCCAACAACTCATGGGCTTTGAAAGGAATGATTTTGCACACTTCGATATTCATCTAGACGGATTAAGTTGCAAAACAGAATCTTCTATCTCTTCCGGTAACTCTAATGGTCAAAGAATTTATTGCCTTCTTTCCCTATGTTTTCCCCAAATGAGAAGGAAAGATATTAGAGTCCTCATGATTAGGAAAAGCAATTCCAATGGCTGCTGCCAATATCCGACACCCAAAAGTTCTTCCTCATGTCTTTCACAGACACCATTTTCTGAAAAGGACAAATGGAAAGAATGGTTTGAATTGATGCACTCCCAGATGGCCACAGTGGCAAGCTGTGTCCCCAGGCTCCCCACCCACAGCTCTGCACCACCTCTCCTGCACCTGCCACTGTCGGTACCAGGGGCACTGGCGAGCCAGGCACTTCGGTAGTCTTGGAATGGAATGCACTCAAGAGTCCTGCAAAGCATCACTGTTAGTTCCACCCAGGATACTTGTTCTAGTTGGCCAAACTGTTTTTCTTAAACTAGTTTGAATTTGAGTTCTGTTACCAAAAAAATCATGATTAATGTAGCCATGACATGTGTTGCTCAATACTTTACTAAACAATGTAAGGGAAAAATTCAGGAAAGAGCCAGCAATATAAGGAGAACACACTGGCTTTGAGATATTGTCAAAATCCGGTTCTAATTCTTTTAAATAAACTTTTGTTGTTATTGTTGTTTTGTTGTTGAGATGGAGTCTTGCTCTGTTGCCCAGGCTGGAGTGCAGTGGTGCAATCTCGGCTCACTGCAGCCTCCGCCTCCTGGGTTCAAGTGATTCTGTGTCTCAGCCTCCTGAGTAGCTGGGACTACAGGTGTGCGCCACCATGCCCGGCTAATTTTTTGTATTTTTAGTAGAGATGGGGTTTCACTCTGTTGCCCAGGCTGGCCTCGAACTCCTGAACTAAAGTGATCTGCCCACCTTGGCCTCCCAAAGTGCTAGGATTGCAGGCGTGAGTCACCATGCCTGGCCTAAATCAACTTTTTTGAGGTATAAATATATGTACAATAAAATTCACTCATTTTAAGCATACAGGTTGATAAGTTTTGATAAATGTATACACCCCTGTAAATACCACCTCAATTAAGATACAGAACATTTCTATCTTCCCACAGTTTCCTGGTGTCCCTGTGCACAATTGCCTCTGTGCAACAGCTCTTCTGACTTCTGTCACTACAGCCTAGTTTTGCCTGTTTTGGAATATCACATAAATGGAAGCATACAATATGGATTCCTTTTACCTTTTTTTTTTTTTTTTTTGGTTTCTCTATAGGTAAACTTTATTTCTTTTTCTTTTTTTTTTATTGCATTTTAGGTTTTGGGGTACATATGGAGAACATGCAAGATTGTTGCATAGGTACACACATGGCAGTGTGATTTGCTGCCTTCCTCCCCATCATCTATATCTGGCATTTCTCCACATATTATCTCTCCCCAACGCCCCACCCCCCACTGTCCCTCCCCTATTTCCCCCCGACAGACCCCAGTGTGTGGTGCTCCCCTCCCTGTGTCCATGTGTTCTCATTGTTCAACACTCGCCTATGAGTGAGAATATGCAGTGTTTGATTTTCTGTTCTTGTGTCAGTTTGCTGAGAATGATGGTTTCCAGGTTCATCTATGTCCCTACAAAGGACACAAACTCATCATTTTTGATGGCTGCATAATATTCCATGGTGTATATGTGCCACATTCTCCCTGTCCAGTCTATCATCGATGGGCATTTGGGTTGGTTCCATGTCTTTGCTATTGTAAACAGTGCTGCAATGAACATTTGTGTGCATTTGTCCTTATAGTAGAATGATTTATAATCCTTTGGATATATACCCAGTAATGGGATTGCTGGGTCAAATGGAATTTCTATTTCTAGGTCCTTGAGGAATCGCCACACTGTCTTCCACAATGGTTGAACTAATTTACACTCCCACCAACAGTGTAAAAGTGTTCCTATTTCTCCACATCCTCTCTAGCACCTGTTGTCTCCAGATTTTTTAATGATTGCCATTCTAACTGGCATGAGATGGTATCTCAATGTAGTTTTGATTTGCATTTTTCTAACGACCAGTGATGATGAGCATTTTTTCATATGCTTGTTGGCCTCATGTATGTCTTCTTTTGTAAAGTGTCTTTTCATATCCTTTGCCCACTTTTGAATGGGCTTGTTTGTTTTTTTCTTGTAAATCTGTTTTAGTTCTTTGTCGATTCTGGATATCAGCCCTTTGTCAGATGGGTAGACTGCAAAAATTTTTTCCCATTCTGTTGGTTGCTGATTCACTCTAATGACTGTTTCTTTTGCTGTGCAGAAGCTGTGGAGTTTGATTAGGTCCCATTTGTCTATTTTGGCTTTTGTTGCCAATGCTTTTGGTGTTTTGGTCATGAAGTCCTTGCCTATGCCTATG
>PVKV010005080.1:0-119927 GCA_004027835.1 Alouatta palliata | reverse complement strand
GTCTCACTCCGTCACCAGGCGCTAGGCTGGAGTGCAGTGGCGCGACCTCGGCTCACTGCACTTCCGCCGCCCGGGTTCAAGCAATTCTCCTGCCTCAGCCTCCCGAGTAGCTGGGACTACAGGCGTGCGCCACCACGCCCAGCTAATTTTTTTTGTATTTTTAGTAGAGACGAGGTTTCACCATGTTGGTGTCTTTAAATGTGAGGAAAACACAGATTAGATATCTAAAGTCAAGGAAAGTTCTGAGTTCAGTTTAGTAAAATTTCTATGCATCAATCTATATGTTTCTCTGGAACCGTCTTTTAATAATTGTATTTCAGTTCATATTAGATAATTTGTTCTTAGGAACTATGCGTGACTCATTTCTCTTGAGACTTTCTCCTTGCCTACATCCTAGGTAAAAACCCCAAAACTTTAATTCATAGCCTGCGTAAATCAAAAACCATACCTAGTGTTCTGTAAATTCTGGGAAAAAGGAGGGTGAGATGGAGAGCTTATATTTCATGGTTTCCACTGCTTCTTAAGTTTCTTTTTCCTATTTCATTAGAAGCTTTGCTTAATCATTAGCACCTCAACATAGATAAGCTTAGTCTCCTCCTCCCTTTATTAGCAGCAATTAAAGAACGTGTCTCCATCCACACAAAGCGTTGCTTAGATACTTAAATACGTAGATGTTATGAAGGGAAATATACCTGTGTGTATGTGTGTTGGAAAGTGGACGCAATGAAGAGCTTTGCATTATAATGAGGGTAATAACCTCAATGAAGCAACAGGCACACACATGCCCCATCACTGCACCACCTCCTGCCTCCTCCTCCCCACACCTCCTCCTTCTCCCTCCTCCTCCCTCAACCTATTGAGCTTTCTGGCCCTTTTCTCTTCTTTCTTTCTCTTCTCCATAGGTAGCTATTAATTTCTTTCAAGAACTGCTATAGCAACTTTGTACCTTTTCTTATGCAGAACATCTTCTCTTCCCCACCTGTGTTCCTTCTGTCACCTATGATTCTAATCTGCTCTGAGGAAAAACTATCAGATATATGACGATTTCGGCAAGAGAACAGTAAGATTAAACACAAAGACAGCCTCATTAAAAGGGCATGTATTGATTGCAAATGATGAAAATAATGCAACCCAAAATAAGACTTTCATCCAGAAAAACATGTAATATCCGGGTAAAGATTGTAATGTTTTCTGTTCCATGGAAAACTGCTACTGCACCAAAGGAGAATTTTTTTTCCTCTTTCTCCTCTTTTAGCTACCTATAGGGACTGCTTAGTTTTTGTCTTCTTTTCACATTTCCAACTCAAGTATTATAGTAAACACTATTGTTCAAGGTTATTGATGAATTGAATGATATTATCATTCATTCTGCAAACATGAGTATTTGCCAGGAGTAATAGGGAGTGGAGATGCAAAAATGAATATGACATTTTGCCTTCAAAGATATTACAGTCCATTGCAGTATCATTTAAATAAATTATACAAATATACATTAGCAGTGCCATGGTAAGTCTTTGTTTGGGGGAGAATAGGGACACAAAAGAGGGTCTAGAGAGTTTTTCACTGGCAGTGCTGAGGTGTGGATCATACAAGTCATTTTGAAAAGCAAGTAATGATTAAATGCTCTAAAGGTGGACAATTTAATGCTGTGGAAATGAAAAACGTTTTTCTGATGAATCGAAGTACGTATTGATTTAAGGGTAAGGGCAGGTAGAGAGAAAGGTGAGAAATGATAGAAAAGTAGAATAAAGGTGAGGGAAAAGTAAAAGGGAAAAGAAAATTTTCTCAATTCTCTTAGTCGATGCAGCACATTCAAATTACTGGCAGCAATTTTCTCAGACATGTCTAGTAGAGTTTCGCTTTTTTTTTCTAGCTTTGAGGATAATGGCTCACTAAATTACCCTACACATTAGAACACTGTATTGGCTGTTAGTGACTATTATGAGGAATTGGAATAAAGCAGTGTGCCTGATGCTGGTATGCAGAAGCTAGATACACAGGGAGGCTCTCTTAGTTATTGTTCAACAGTTTCATATAATGTTACTGACACTTTCACCTTGAGAATCTTGGTAAGCCATGGCTTTGCTATGGATGTGTAATTCTGTACACAATAAACTGCTCTGTTCTAGTGTGGTTAATGAAAACAGGCAACAGTCTGCAGCACTGCATTACTGAAATATTACTAGAGCATTGTTTTACCAAAATATTACTGAAATAGTTACCGAGTTACAATTTTGTGTACTGGTTTTAGTCAGTGCTATGATATGAATATGTCTTCCCAAATGCATGTGTTGGAAACTTAATTCCCAAAGCAACAGTTTTGGGAAGTGGGGCCTAATGAGAGGTAATTAGGCCATGAGGGCTGAGTGAATTAATTAATGTAGTTATTGCAAAAGTAGGTTTGTTATAAAAGGGGGAATTTAACCCTTTTCAATTTTCTCTCTCTCCTTTGTCCTTGCCCTCTCCTGGCCTTTCTGCCGTCAGCCATGGGATGATGTAGGAAGAAAGCCCTCACCAGATGCTGACATCATGATCTTGGACTTCCCAGCTTCCAGACTGGTAAGAAATAAGTTTGTGTTCATTATGAATTACCCAGTCCAGCTATTCTGTTAGAGTTACATAAATGGACCAAGAGAGTCAGTGAAGCAGCATGGAACAGTTTATGTAACTTTTGTATCTGAGGCAGGCTTCTGTGCTCTATCTACTTATTTTTATTTTTAACTTTGTAACTTTATTACTTGGGTCTCCTAGAATAAACCATTTAATCTCTTTGCACTGGGGCTTCTACAAATGAGAAGAGTAGGTTAGACAACTTCTGATCTCCTTTCTAGATGTGACATTCCATGATTCCAGATAGTGTAATACAATAGGGTGGGCTTTTGTTTCCCTCTCCTAGGGTAGATGAGAAATCACGTAAGCAGAAAGCCCATTTATAATGCTTTCCTGCCTCATATTTTTTTCTCAGACACAGTTGGAGTACAATAGATATTTAATAGATCCTTGTTAACTGAATAATGTTCCTTCTGTATGGTCAGGAGCCCTCAGAGACTTTTGTAAATATTTTCAATTTAGTCTTCAGGGCATTAAAGGAAGATGCTTCATTTTGCCAATGACATTCTTTTTTGATACAACTAACAGCATGGATTTAGTTTTGCTTTATGTGAGTAAAGCAAAGTTGTTAAATTAAGGCATCTTCCTGGAATAAATGTGAGCTGCTGTAATTGGAAACTTTTTCTGTCATGATTATGTTCTAGAGGCTGAGACATGGGTTCATTTTAATAAATGGAAAAGGAAAGTTACCCAGGCCAAGGAGATTAATCTTTGGAAGAGAGTCTAGCAGAAATAGAACATCCTACCTCAGAAACTGGATGAACAAATACCCACATGAGAGAAACAGAAACCACAGGTCATAGAAAAAGGCTCTGAACCACAAGAAGAATGTGAAAGAAAGGGGCTGAATTCTGACCACAGGAGGAGTCACAACAAAATCTCCCTTTGTGTGGTTCTCAGTGAGCTTGTCTGAAAGGGAAATGAGTGGTGAAGGGCTTTTAGTTTTAAATTTTAGTCAAAAGAAAAATATGTTCTGTTGCATCATGGCCCATGCAGAAAAGAAGGAAAATCAAAATAATGATGAGGATGTCATTTAAAGGGGGAAATATTATAATAACTTTCAGTTAGTATGTTTCTTTTGAAAATATACATTTGGCATAGATCACATGTATATCACTGAGGATGACAGATGTGGAGATATAAAATATGAAAATGAAAATAGTCATTTAAAAAATCTTAATAATTTTGAGGACGTGTTTAGAAAACTCTTAAGTCAGTGTCTTCCTACCCTTTTTATATCATGGTTCATATTGAAAATTAAAAAAAGAAAAAATTTGTTCATATCACCATGGCACATTCTCTCAAGGGTGGTAGGCCAGCCTTGGGATTTGGGGTACCTCATGTCCAACCTGACCAGACCTGGGGGCTGAGGGATTAAGTAGTTTTGCTCACCTGAAATTTATTTCTGGAACACTTGTCAATCCTGTAAGCCGTCTAATACTTTTTAGTAGGATACCGTGGAGAGAGACCAGACCTTCTGGGCAGTATGGAGGATTATCATTATTATTTATCAAGTCACTGCAAAGTATTGACAAGTACTGTTTTAAATTTATTAAATTGTAATGGACATGATTTTAGGAGAATTGAGCTAGTGCTAGCTGTTCAAGTTTGTTGCACTGTGGTCACAGGTACCAGTAATGCACACCAGAATAACTGATTAGCAAACATAGGCTGAAACATTCTACTAATTATATACTTGCCTGAAGTTGCATTTTCTGGAGTAGTAATAGTTTTCTAAAACTCAGTCATCAATATTGGTCTTACTGTCTATCTCTTTCTTAAGTTTTCCTTAGTTAATAGAGTGTAAGAAATCAACCAGCTTCGTTACTATCTGAAAATTTTCAGCTGCATCTTGAGTGATTTAATGAAAAAATTTTAAATCACCATCAGCCGTGTATTCTAATTAAATGATATTCTGCCTTGTGGCTACTTTTTGCAGTTAGTCCTTGAGATACAGGTTGTTTTATTTTCTAATATGCAGGGAAAACAAAATAATAATAAATATGTTGTTGTGTTAACTAGAGTAAAGGTTGTGGCAAAGAGACTTCAAAGGCAACGGTGAAACATCTCCTAGCAGTAACAGGTCAGGTAGACATCCTCTGCTTCCCAAGGTCATCCAGGGACCCAGGCTAGAAGGGCAGGTCGGCCCTCCTCTGGGGCACTGGCATCATCTTCATGCTTGAAGCTGGGTGGGCGCATCCTAGCTTCCAGCTGCCAGCCATATTATTGAGTTTATTAAGATATCAAACTAAAAATTAAGTTATACACACACACACACACATACACACACACGTTTTATAAAGCCCAGGTGGTCTAGGCACACACAGAGATAGAAAAAAAAAAAAAGCAGAGAAAAGGAAAACAGTTGTCCATATGTGCTGCTTCATTCACCAGCCTGATGTTGTCCATCTTGCCTTTGACTTTTCATGATACAGGCATTTGCTGGGCTTTCTTTACTCCTTTTGGTTCTTCATCTTTTTTTGATTCCCCTGTTTCAGTTCCTATTTCTTCTCCTTCCCTCACTATTACTTCAAGAAGCAGAGGTCTCCCGTCAGCTTTGAGATAAGGCAGTTTTAGGATTTGACAGCTTTGCCGCAAATCTCTGACCAGAAGCTAAAAGCGTACTGCGAGTGCTCTGTTTCTATAATTTTACGTCTCACATGGCTCCTTGGCAGCAGCCTGCACTTCCCGGCTCATCACATCCCCCTTTTGGGTATTTCCCGTGATCCCGGCCTGGTCTCTGTCTTGCTCCTCAGTAATTCTAACATCCCTGTTTCCTCTTTGCATTGATTCTCCCAGAACCCATCCTTAGCCTATCCACCGATATCCAGGGGAGGTGGATCTCTTCTTGCTCTCAGTAGTGGTCCACTGGTCAGCTGCTTTCTGGAAAGTCTCTCTTACCTCAGATCAGCATCAGTTATATTTCTCTTCAGCCTAACTCCAGAATAGACAGTCCTCTGGCCATTCCTTTTCTCTCTTTATTCCACTTTGTTTTTATGCTCTTTCTTTACTTCTCTTGAGAAGTCAAATAAACCTTCTCTATTTGATGATTCACCAGTCACTGCAGGGTCTTTGTCAAAAGCCTAATTTTGCAGTTCAATATTTTGGAAAGCGAATTCTGTGTTCTCTATTTTTAGAGTTGATTATTATCAAACAGACATCCTTCAGTGAAGTCACAGTTTCAGAATTGTGGAAATACTTAGGGAGTGAGTCTGCAAACAACCAAGTCATCATTCTAATCTATGAAGCTTGAAAGATATATTTAGCAAATTGTATCCAGCATAACCCAGGGATATTGAATATTTTCAAAATGATTTAAAAGATAATTAAGGATATCAAGCAAGAAGAATCAAATTCTCAAAATGGTTAGCTAGTATAAAAATCTATGTCCTTTAGAGGCTTTTTGATGATCGCTGAGATATTACCTCATCAATTTGGATAACTGGTAAATCTCCCTTACCTCAGATCAGCATCAGTTATATTTCTCCTTACCCCAACTCCAAATAAATCATCCAAACAAATAATTATTTGTCATAATGTCATAAAAATCAATTGGATTTAAGGTAAAAAGTAAATTTTATGCTAATTGGGCAGATTGCTTTACCTCGCTCAATTTGCTATCTATGAAACAGGAAGAGTAACACCTCTTGCCATCTAATAGTGCTGTTCTGGAATCAAAGAAAGGATTTCTATTAGAGTTGTGAATCCTGTATGGGCTTTTTCTCTTCTTACATTATACTTAGCTGCACGCATGCCATCTCTGGATCAAACTGTAGTCATATGGCGGCAGAATACGTGGCTGACTAATCACAGCACCTAACCCTGTGCCGTTTTTGCAGAATAGCCTGAATAAATACTTTTTATAAATAATGAACAATCTCCCTTTTAGATAATTTTGCCTTATTTAACTATTTTATTATATAATGTGCTAAGTTTATAACCTGATAAACTCATGTTTTGGAAGTAGATGCATATTAAATTTTATATATATGATGTATTACATCAGAGATCTCAGATGATTCTAGCAGGAGCTTTGGAACTGGAATGACTCTTCAGAACTGACCCAGTTGAGGCAAGGGGCCTAGGTCTTTGGACTGTGATCTGAGCAGTCCTTGACTGCAGGCTGCTATCAAAGGGGGCTATACACACCTGGTGAGGCAGTGTGTATAAGCCAAACGCAATTGCTGGAATACAACTAATCAGTGAGCTGTTAGCAGCCAAAATTCCTGGGTGCTGGGAGGTAAAGCACCTCAGTTCTAACAGGAGATTGTGTGCTGCCGTATATACCACCATCCACCCTTTGTATCTTCTAGAAATGACTGCTTCATATAGTGAGTTCAGATCCGTCTGGAAATAGCTGTCATCAGGTTCTGGAAGAGCTCCTTTTCTGGGGAAATCTTACAAGAGGTCGGTGGAATGAAGAACTTCACCAACACCACCACTGTGCTTAGTCTTGAGGCCACAACTGTTACTCGTTGCCTTTCTCTTCTGTTCCCCATTCCAGTTGCCTGTCACCCTCAGCCAGGCCCCCTGCCTCCTTCTTCCTCTTAGGAAGAGGCATGATTTTACTTTGCTTCCTCTGTACATGGGAAGCCCCTCATGTTAGACTACTCATGTAATGCCCTAGTCTAACATTACCTGCCAGTGGGTAGTGAGTTGAGCTAATTCTACGTTAGGCAAGCCCCTTTGACCCTTTCCCAATGCTGTTTTCTTTGACCTACATGTATCAGTAATATTTTGGCTTCCACCTTAATCTTTTAATTTTTTTTTCTCAAATAGTGAGAACCTAGGTAGGAAGAAGGACATTATTCCATGGGAGACCATCTAAGACCACCCTTCCTCCACAAGGAATTAGGCTGCTGTAAATGTTTACTAATGGTGTTGGTGATGTCTAATGAGGCAAATGCCTCTTGCAGTTGTTCTTTCTAGCTGTAGATTGATCTGAGTTTCAATTCAGTTGGGCTTGGTCCTGTCAGTGTTTAACTGTAACTCCAAGTAGGAAGAATGCCCTACCATGTCTTGAGTGACACACTGTTCCTGTGTGTTCTCAGAGCTTCACAGAACATTCAGGGAGTTTGTCCTCTTAGTGTTTGTCATACGTTTTATTGCTCTCTCTTCTCCCTCAGACTCTGGTCCTGCATCACAGTGCAATGTGAGTGTCAGGCATCAGCCATACTTAAAGTGGTATTTCTGCTAGCTCCGTCCAACTGTTTTCAGGCCAAATTTGTGCATCACAAAACTTTCTGCTCATAGGATGAATTATTTCATAGGTAGTTATGTGGTCTTTTAGGGAAATTGGCCCTGTGAGTTCATTCCTCTAGTTTTTCTGGTATGCACTAAATTCACATCTCCTGTCTGAATCCTGGGTAACCACAGGTATGCTTTACAGAGCTGCACATGACGTTTTCTTAGAATTCTGACTGAATATTGATGATTGGCCAGTTTTAACGTGAAAGCATTTATGTCTATATGGGATATAGCCCTAAATTGAGTCAAAGCAATTGGATGGAAAATACATGTTGCATGGCCAACTTGATTTCACGTAGTTTTTTCTCAGTTGTGAAATTTTCCATCACTTACTCTTTTCCTGCTTCTTGGCCCTCACCTCCCTTTTCCTTGTTGTTTTTGGCATTTTGTCTCCTAAGTTGTGCCTGAAATAAGCTTTTCACATATTGTTCTCATCTATAGCTTATATCTTATTTTCCAGTCAGCTCTATCTCAAAGAACATCACAGGGTTAGAGAGATAACCTCTGTCTAATATGGGAACTAAGTAAGACTGCATTGTGATAGAGGAATTGCCCTGTTTTTGTTCCCCCCCCCCCCAGGAAGGATCCATATCTCTTTAGAGATGAAATAAGGAACTGTTTCTTTTTGAAAAAAAATTAAATTTATATCAATGTTTTTGTATTCATTAGGATAAAATTTCCTAGGGACATGAACAAATAATTCCCACCTCTCAATGCCTTTTATGATCACTCACAAAAATGCCAATGTGAGGTGCGTGGCTTTTCTGGGTGATTTCTTCATGTGCCTTTGCAATGTCAAGTTCTTTGCTTCTAGCAGTACTCCTTCTAGAAGGAAGGGCGTGGAGAAGAGTGAACAATTAAGATGTTTTATTGCGAAGCCTAGAGCTGGTGGCTGTTCTTTCTGCTCACTCTTCAACAAACAGAACTCAGTTTTATGACCTTAATAATTCAAGCTAAAACATAAAATTACAATTTGAGATAAAGTAACAAATTTGAGGTAAAAGAGCTACTGGAAAATAAATATCCAGTCAAATATTAACTGTATAGAAACATCCATAGAAGTTTCTATATTTGCCATCTACGTCAACAAGGACTGGGAAATTTAGTCTTCCTGGTGCCAGGGAGAGGGCCTAAGGCTGGTGAACAGATAGACAGTCTCTACCACATCTCCTAAAACAAACAAACAGATGGAGTAAGTTTTGGACGTTATCTATAGCTAAAGTAAAAAGATATGGATGTGAGCACAGTAGTATTAGTAATTAGTAGGACGGACTTACACCAGCTCTTTCAGGCCCCAGTAATACCAGAGTTTTATATTTATTTGTGAGTTACAGAGCATGCAATTCATCCAGTGATCAAGAAGTTCACAAAATAATCTGGTATGCTTTGAATTCAGTCCCTTGCGTTGTGTACCTCTTACTTCTCTGAAGCCATAAACTTCCTCCAGGACAGAACAAACTACTCTCTCCTCTGAGCTGTCACAACACATTTTTCCTGTCTGTCAAGGGAAGGCTGAGATAAACCGCAAGAATTCCACAGGAGCGGAAAGAGAAGGGGAGGGATGCTCATGGTTTCTTAGCTTTATAGCATCCCATGAAGAGGCAGGTTTAGCTTGCTCTTGCTGCTCCCAGACACCTCCCCTTGTTTTTTTTTTTAATAGAATCTTTGGAAGGGAGTAGACAGGACTCAGCTGATTCGGTGGTAGCAGAGAGAGGACTTGCAAGGGGAGAAAAACTTGATGTGACTTGATGCCCAGGGAGGTTGCATACAATACTGATATGCACAGTATCTCCCACTGTGGGGAGGAAGAGCCACCAGTCCCATTTGACTTTTTCCCAGGGACCTGAAGAGAGCCCCTAGGCAGGTCATCTATCAGGCAATCTTATTTTTCTCTCCTTTATACCTCTTTTATAATGCTTATAGTTTATTTTACTACAATTCATTTGCACCCTTCTTTCCAAGAGTGTAGTGCATTTATTTTTACCTTATTATTTTTCATTTAAATGGCTCTGGCACCTAGCAAGGCTTATGGCACATAGCAGGTATTATTATTGGTGAATATATTAATTTATTGATTAATGATTAGACTCTTTTCTAGACTTCTTTAGTACTTCTTACTACCCCCATAGACAGTGTAAATTGTAACCAATCTAGTCAAAATGATGCCAAATAAACATTTTTGGAAGTATCTTATTTAGCTCTTCTCATGGGAACATGTTCTACCTATTACTTCTTCATAGTGGGTCATTTCTCACATTAACTGGCTGATTTAAGAAAAAAGCACTAGAGTAGGAGTACAGTCTGTTTTTATAGCTAATTCATGCTGAGGGTTACAAGGCAAAGATAAAAGATGAAACTGGAGCAAAATGTGTTGATCTTACTGACTTAAACCAAGCCTACTGAATTTTTCACTTTCTAGGTTTGACTAGACTAGCAGTGTATAGTTTAGGGGGTGGGAGAAGATCTGAAATTTACATCATTCCAGTTGTTTTTCTCGATGCAAAAATAAAGGATTGAAAAAAACACCTCCACTCATTTTGAGGAGTTAAGGCAAGGATAATTGAACTGAAAAAATCTGCCAAAAGAGTGACTGGCTACGTTAAGTCCTCAGTCCTATTTTTGTCTCTATTGTCAAGAAGTGAACAAACACAACAATCATTCCACCAGTCGCACAGACCCACCTCCCGCAGGAGCAGACAGAATTCCTGCCCCACTGTTGATTTTATCACACACCTCCACACTGTCTAGTGCTGTGGATACCCATGATGGCTTTTGTTTGTGTTTGACAGCTTTTTTTTTTTTTGGTCATCTCTTGGCCTGAATCCTAGATTCTGGTTTTGTTTCCTGTCTGTAAAAGGTGCTTTGACCTTAGAGCTATTACTTGCTGCAATTCTTTTGAGTCTCTTGATCCTTGTTTTTGTTCTCAGCCTGGATGGTATCTTGAAGCCTCTGCTTTTGTCCCAGATAAAAGTGAGCTTTGAGAGAAAACACATGAAATGTTTCACATACATGGTGATTGGAATAAACCATTATCTACTGAAAATACTGCATAATTTATTTTGCATGTGGAAACTCTTGAAGGTGTATGCTTTAATCTTCCTCCAGTGCTACCATATTCTGTGCCCACATTGTTTAATATCATTTGTAATGGAAGACCTCATCGACAGTATGTTAGAGCAAAGGACATTGCTGTAATCTTGGGAGCTCAGCCCAGTCACCTCAGATGTATCCTGTATTGCTCTCTATTAATTATTCATTGAAGCAAATTGCTCTCCACGTATTGCCTGTTCTCCCTGTTCTTCCCATTGCCTTGATTACTGCCCTAATTCAGGCTCGGATTCTCGTTTGCTGGGCCACAAAACCAGCCTCATATTTGGCTTTCCTTCCTCAATTTTGTCTTCTTCTGCAAGAATCTAGAATTACCCTTTTTAAAACACAAAGAAATCATCTTCCTTCCATGAAGAGTCATGAGGTAATGGGGAATCTTTGGAAAGACACAAACCTTGGTTCCAGTCGTAGATCTACCATCCACTAGTTACATGTCGTTCGATGTTTTTTTCCGCTTGTTTCTGCATTTGTGGATCAGTAAAATGAGCCTAACAATACTTATCTCAAAGAAGTTTAATGTGGATTAAACAGGTAACACATGTATCCAGCACAGTGCCTGTCCCATAGTAGACATTCAAAAACAATTATGACTTTATACTTTTGTTTAAAATGTCAGTGGTTACCTATCATGTAAAAGATAAAAATTCACACTCTTTGGAGTAGACTATATTTTGTCTGAATCTGCCCCAAACTACCTTTTTAGCTTTACCTCTTCTACTTCCTCTTTCCCTATATATTCCAGTCAAACTAAGTAAATCACTGTTGCTGAACACAGTATTTTTTCCCCTAATTTCCTGACTTTCAGACTGTTCCCTGATTCTCAAAAGTTCTCACCTCCTTTCTCCCTGATTGATTTATATTTGTTCTTCAAGATGCACCCTAACATCCCTTCTCTGTAAAAAAAAAAAAATAAAGAAAGAAAGAAAAAAATAAAGGACAAAATAATCCAACTAATATTATAACAAGTAAAAGTAAAAGTGAAAGTTAAACATAGAACAAAAACAAATCCAGTACTTTTCCTGGATGAACAAAGCCAATGTCTATTATAATGTATTATTTGAATAACATTTTTGCTAAGGAAATCTTCCAGGAAGTCTTATAGTTTTTATTTGAGAAGTGCAGAGGACTGGTTTTTCTTTCTTTTGAGTGACATACAGAGTGTTCATTTGAAATGCTCCCTTAAATATTTGAATTTATCATACTCAGCTAGTGGCTCCAAGACATCTGACCATGCTTCAGAGTTTGACCAGAGAGGGAGCAAAGAGGATGTAAGCATTAAATTCTAAAACATAATAAACATAACCAACAAAGTTTTCTAAATTAAAACAATTTGCTTACAATACATTGTTTCTTCTTATTCAAATAAATCAACTCCCTAATCCTGCAAGCTTGACTTCTTTCTCAGTCATCAAGTGTACCATTTAGATCTTCCCTAAATGGGGGCAGTATTCCAAATTAAGGCATGGTTCCCATAGGTTTCTAAATTTGGTTCTATTGGACTTAGATTGACATTCCCAGCCTAATCTATCAGTTATGGAAGTTTTATAGTAAATTTATATAGCCAACTCTGAATTATAGCAAAATCCCTTTTTGGCTTAAAATTTCAGTTTGAGAAGGTAAAATATTAAAAGTATGACACTTCAGTCATTCAGATGATCAAATGAGATATGTTAAAATGCTTCACCAATGCTTTTTCCTTTTTATTTTCTGTTCTCTTCTTCTCTCTCCCTCCCTTCCTCCTGTCCTCCCTTCTCCCCTCCCTCTTCCCCTCTCCCTTTGCCTTTCCCTTCCCCCCACCTCTTTCTGTCTTTTTCTTTTTGTCCCGTTTTCAGATTCAAAGTAAAGTAGTCACTGAGGACTACATACCAAGTCAAATATTGACTGTAGAGAAATATCCATAGAAGGTTCTGTATTTTGTCTCTATTTTTTGTAGGAAGGTTTCATTTAGGTTAGGCATGTAGTAAGACACGAAATTTTGCTATTGGGATGATACAGTTTTAGCTTCAAGACATTGTTCTCAACAAAAAGGGTAGAATTATTTCTGTGACAGGTAATTTTTGTTCTATAGATGTTTTCATCCTACTCTTGAAAAAATTCTATAGCTATATAAAAATAATTTATATTGATGGCATTTTACACGACCTTTTACTATATTTTTCCCTCACAAATTTTATAAATTCTTATTTCCAACAATAAACTGTCAAAGATTCCTACTGGTATAATACAGCCTGTGTTTGCACACAGAAACAAAGAAACTTGAACTTTATTCGATGTAGGCTAAATGGGTAAATATGCAATTTTTATGAGACATCATTATCCACATTTTCATTTCCATAGATTCGTAGCTTTCTGGAATAAGCATATTGGAAAGTACTTCAAAATCAGCTTGAGAAAAGTAAATTGTAAAAAACGTTTTTGGTTTCTAGCCATGCATATTGTTTACTGCCATTGCTTTAGTATCGCAACAGAACATAGCCTGTGAACTGAAAATCAGATTGTTCAGTTGGATCAAATTTTTTAAAAAGTAGATATCACTAGCTCTAATTATATTCTGTGAATGATCTAATAAAACAATCACTTCATAACAAAAAATGACCATAGGCTGGGCATGGAGGCTCATGCCTGTAATCTCAGCACTTTGAAAGGCCAAGGCAGGTGGATCACTTGAGGTCAGAAGTTTGAGACCAGACTGGCTGACATGGTGAAACCCTGTCTCTACTAAAAATACAAAAAAAAAAAAAAAAAAAAAAAAAAAAAAAAAAAAAAAAAAAAAAAGCTGGGCATGGTGGTGCACACCTGTAGTCCCAGCTACTTGGGAGACTGAGGCCGGAGAATCACTTGAACCCGGAAGGTGAAGGTCGCGGTGAGCCAAGATCACACCATTGCACTCCAGCCTGTGCAAGAGTGACACTCCATCTCTAAAACGAGAAAGAAAAAAAGAAAAGAACAGAAGAAAAGTGACAATAAAAAGAAAAATTGTCTTTTCAAGTATTTTACATTATTTTGAATCTATGCAACCAGGTTGCCTATTATTATTATTTTTTTGTCAAAATAAAGAGGTTGCTTGTTTTGATCATCTGTCCAAAATCGAATGGTTTTTGGCATTTTGTCAAGAGAAGAACCAGTGGCATTTATTGTGTGACTGGTGAGTGTATTAGACACTGGCACTTCCTGCTCCTCACTGTCCTGAAGGCCTGGACTCTTATTAATGTGACAGTCCTCAGAAGCTACTTGGGAGCTACTTGGGAGGCTGAGGCAGGGAGATCACTTGAGCCCAGGTGGTCGAGATTGCAGGGAGCCATGATGACACCATTGCACTCCAGCCTAGGCAAGTCTGTCTTAAAACAAAACAAAACACAAAACAAACAAAACCTTGGAGAATTGCTTTAACTTTGAAAACTGGAAGGGGTTAGGAAACGGTGTTTTAGATAGAGAGTAGAGTGTAATCAAAGGCTGGAGATAGTGAAGCCTTGGAATTGTACAAGATAAGGTCAGTAATCCAGTGTGAGTCAAGGTAGGAAGGATACCCAGAGGTGAGTAATGAGAGTTACCCCATGAAGTTACACGGGGAGGGTTTTGAAGGCCAGAGGGAGACATTTTTACTTCCTTTTATATGTCATGGGACATGACGTGGCCAAATCTGTGTTTCAGAAGATGTTGTTTGTGGCCGTTAAAGCAAAGAGACTGGAAAGACAAAGAACATGTCATGTGAATTGGCAAACCATGAAAGCCTGTACTAGGACAGGGATAATTAAAAAACACCGAGTGATGTCCCAGCCGCAGACACTGACTGTAGAAGAATGATCGACAGAATGTGCGGATGGAATGAGTTAGGGGAGAGAGAGAAAACTTGCTGCTGCTACTGATTATCATTATTGTTATCACTGGATTCCCAAGTTTCTGTTACAAGGTGACCTGATGAAGTATGGAATAAAGCATAAAACTCTGTCCCATGAAAACTCAAGCATAATTCCGTTTATACCTGATCTGTATATTGCCCCTTACCGTTCATTGCTATGTGCCTGATGACTGGGCCAGGTCACAGTGAGATTATCCATACATTAACCATATTTCATTATGATGTGTGAGTGACTGATGATCAAATAAGATATAAAGCACAGATGCATAGGGAGGTAAGAGCTGTATAGGCTGTCCGGGAATATGCACACTCTTCATTTTTCTACTCTCTGTACGTGAGCCCTTCTGTGGAGTCGTGTTTTTCTGCTTAGGTAACACTTAGTACCATTGTAGACGTCAGTGATTTAGGAAATGCCTTCTGGTCAGTGGGTGGCAGTGTTGCATAAAAGGAGAATAGGTTGTAATTGGAAGACTTGTGAGCAGTCCCTGGCACTGTGACTGTCCCTAAATTCCCAGGTTCCCAACCGTGGATTATAAAATCATCTTCAGAATCACCTGTGGCTTTCTTTTAAATATAGATTCCCATATCCTACCCTTTGGATATTTGATTCAGTCATTCTCATTTTTGTCTTGCTTATAGGGGTATGTGTATGTTGTTTTTTAGCATTCTAGATTAATTTTGAGAGTTACCTAAAGTTAGGAAATAGTAATTTAATCTTTCTGAGTCTCAGCTTTCATAGGATTGTTATGAATGTTAAATGAGAAAATACATGTCTAGATTTTATGAACTTTAACTCACAATAAAGTATATGTTATTAGATTACTTCTTGAAATAACTTTTCTACCCCTTTTTAAAAGACTTCAATTTCTCATTGAACATGAGATCATATACTTGTTTGATTTTGTGCTTTGTGATAGCAGAGAGAAAAAAGATCAATTCTGTCCAAACTAATACATAAAATATAGTATTCATTAGATAAAGTTTTAGATATTAAAGAGATGGTAGACAGAAGAGTCTTGTTTTAATTATTTATTTTTAAAATCTTAGGAATAAATGCAAGTTTTTAAAAGTAGCAAGGACATGTAAACATAAATTGCTTCTATATATTTTAATAAAAAAATCCACATTTATTATTAAAACTAATAATTTAACTTACAAATATATTCTGACTCCCTGGTTTTAAGAGCAATAGCTTAAGTTAAATACACAGTTCATCTCTTCCAAAGTCAAAAACAATAAAAAAACAAAATAACACATACAAACAGTAGTAGCAATGGTGATTTTGAAACAAATACTTTAAGTTAATGGGACTTCAATAGCTCAATACAAACTATATAATATGCAGCGTAGATGTCAGTAAACCTTGACTCTTAACAGTATGTTGTAATCCGTTTCACAGCCTTTAGTCTCAGCTTCTGTGTAACTAGAGTTACCTGGCCTTCCCAGTTCTGAGGGGCTTTCTAATACACAGCTCCACTGTTTTTTATGACAGTACCAAAGTGTCTTCTTCCTTCTACGGTCTCTCAGTTTTTGTGTTGCTTATGTTTCTTCAGTTCCGCGCCTGGACAACTTTCATGTTAATACATTCTGAGTCATTTGTTCTCCCTTGGCCTGTCAAGACACCCAAAAAAGGCCAAGTTGTTCACCCAGGGAGCCATACTGGCACATTGCTTTTGCACTTGGTTCTACCTTTTAGTTCTCTTCAGCCAGGGACCAGTCACTTTAGACTATTAGCCTGAAGGTCATTTAGAAGATTTTTGTAAATATCTGATTTGAGGAACCTGGGATAAGAGTCCTTTTCCATAAGAGTATATATGACTTTTTGTGCTTCATCAAAACATGTGGGTGTTGGTGCTTTAATCTTCTTAGCTGTAGATTCTCGAGTGCGGAAGTCAATATTGATCTAAAAAGAAATCCTTGTTAGTTAATATATACTTCTTATTTATTGCAAATTTTATGACGTTACTGTGTTTTTTGAAGGACCTCAGAAAGTGATTTTAAGGCTCCCTTTAAATCAATTCAAATATCTCTTAAATGCCTTCCCCAAATCAGCTCTCTACTAGGTGTGAGAGAGATAAGAAATATTGCAAAACTGACTTTGTTTCAAGTTTGTTCTCAGTGTAGTTGGGAGATGCAAAAGAAGCAGACATGAAAAATTTAAATACCACGTAAGATGACTCATATATCATTATATGGGCATTTAAGATTTACAGGAGGAGAAGGCTCTTTTTGCTACTATTTTCTGCTTGGACCAAGAATATTTATCTGGGACTATTGTTAATTCGAAATACTTTTGCTGCTGCAATTGTATACATTATGCTAATCTGCATAATATATATCTTATCCAAAATGAGAGCACTCATTAAGGACTTCCTGACACGGAGTTCTTGTCAGTTATGACACCCTTACCCTTTTCCTCACCCTCATGGCAGCTGGCTTTATAAAATCAGCCTCTTCATTCTACTGTGCTGAAATCTTCAGCAGTATAGAAAATTAGATTCTCATTGCACTGAACTGTTTATATGCCTAAGTATATAGAAGTAAAATTATGCACCCCAAAAGGATTTTGTCTTGTTGTGTTTATTACATGATGTTTCTGCATTGAGGGTTTTTACTGAGAAAGCGACCATGGTGAGCTTAATACGTACTTGCTTAGCAGCATCCGAATGCACAAACGCTTCATATATCTTTTCTGCTTTGCAGTGCAGAAGATCAGACTCTGTTTTCTTATAGTCTTCACAAGCCAGCCAGAACTCAATATTTTCCTCACTGAATTCAGACTTGAGGAAACTTCCAAAGACATCTTGACCAGCTAAAAAGAAAGTGGGTGGGGGATGGGGGGAGATAATTAAATTGAACGAACCAACAAATGAGTAATTTGAGGAAGAAATGTGTAAGAAAAATACAATTGCATCCTATTCATACAAAGTAAGAGATGGCTACTGCTGAAATAGCTGTGCTCGTTCATAGAGATGAGAAGGCATTTGAAATTCCTTCATTCATAGAAGAGGAATCTGGGGCCAGACAAACTGGTCCAATCACATTGCTGCTTAATAGTGGCTACTGAACTATGCTTTGCTTCTATCGGCTATTTGAATTGAAATTCTGTTCCACTGAATATAAAACCATCTTTTATATGTGCCAAATCTTAGCCAGAGTAGAGAGTATACTAGGGAAGCACACACTGACAAAAGGCTTTACCATCACATTAATAATTAGTAAATATGATTTCCCCATCCAATTCATAGTAGCCAGAAAATGTTAGGCCTGCATATGATCTGTAGGCCTGATGTACTGATTATGTTTGCTAGGGTTTACTGAGAATTTTATATTGCACTATTTATGGTCCAGATCTATGCCATCTATTCGTTTAGCTGAATTATAAACCATGTCAGTGGAGCTAGAGTCAACAACTTGATTCCCAAGTGAGGTTCCTTAGGGTGTCTTTGGGAAGGAAATAATAATCTCACTCTTTAGAGATAGAGACCACGCTGCTCATCTACACCTCTGAAAAAGGTCCTAATCTCAGTAGAATTTTAATGCCCAAGGCAAGGGGAAAGCAAGCTGATTTCATTCTTTACCTTCTCTCAACAGAAAATCTCTACAAGACTATTTGTGATTAAAAATCCTCCTATCATATTTATGTTATAACAACTATCATGTTATAATAATGCAATTATTTATGTTATGTATCTCAACCGCCTTCAGGGCAGTAAGAGACTGTCTTTGATTCTGAATACTTGGTACCTCTACAGTGTCCTCTATATAAGAGCGAGATGAATGATGAATGTATGAAAGGTAAGATAATTAATTGAATGAATGAATCCTTCTTGTTGCATACAAGTGTACAAAAACACATTCTTTAGGCAGATTTCAAAATGGCGATGTACACGTTAAAATATCGGGCTTAGTTTTAAAAGCTTTATGTATCAGAATCCCAGCACAACGTTTAATTTTGTCTCTATAATGATCTTTGAAAACACCTAATTGTCTTAGCAAATTTGTCTAAAAGGATTTGGTGGAGTTGAGTGCTAAGTCAGCATTATTAAGAAGCATACCATGCTGAAGTTATCAGTAACCACAGACAAACTAGAATACAACTTTTTGTATACTATCCTATGCAGAATGCTATATTTAGTGAAGCCGTTCAGATTTTTTAGAGTATTGAGCTGAACCCAGAAACATTCAATAGTTATGCTTACTTTGGTTGGCAAGAAGTTTTTCCAGAGATTGAGACCATTGCATTACTTCGGCAGCAGAAAGTCTACAGGGGGCAAAATTTACATACATTAGCAAATTTTTTAAATGTAAGCCCAAATGAAATAAAAATGGCTGTTACATTTTGATAACTTCACAAACTAAGACTACAGTTCTAATAAGTACATTAAAATTTATTCACAAAAAACAAAAGTTCCCTTAGAGTTACTATAGTAATGAAAAACCTGCCAATAAAATGTGAAAAAATTCCAAATAGATAAAACCCAATATGTTTGCACACACATTTGTATTCAATTTACATTGGTACTGATACAGTCTAAATTTATTTGACATGTTTCTTAAAAGAAATGAAGTCTTCTGTGCACAGTATTTACCCCTTGCTGGGAGATAGAGACAATGCATAGGTCGCCGTTGTAAATGACCATGATAGTTCATTATATTTGTGTACTTACATGTCCTTGGACTTGGAAGATTTCATTCCAGGTTCCAGATGTGGGATCACTGATCTCAGGTATGCTTTCATATCCATTCCACTACAAAAGACATAAAAGTGAATATTCATATTTCTTCAGAATTCATTTTATTTGTCAGAAGACATAGAATAAATTTCTATAAGGAATAAGGCAATACTGAAACTTACTGATATAACATTTTGCTATATTCAAATTCAAATAGAGCTCATTTTTATGAGTCAATGTCAAGAAAAACTACCCAATTTAATGCCATATCAAGTTTATTTTTTTATTGCAACTGAGTATTGCTTATTACTCACAACAGGCAATTAATTCCTCTGATCAGGGCTAAGCTAAATGCTCACATTCTCTTCCGTTCATTCTCAATCCTTCTGCCATTGAAGATAACCTGTTAAAATTCGCAAGTGAGACTCTGAACAAACTTACAAAGTCCTTGGCCGCCTTCTTTGCACTTTGTCGTCTAGAGGTGAATGAGTGGTTCCTTTCGATTCGTTTGGGTTAGCGGAGAAGAACATTCCTGGCATTTTGTCTAACTTTGGAGTGGAGATGGCTGCTGCTCGCATGGTGCTCTTAGCAAATATGCGCTAGTCAACGTCTCTGCTGCTTTATATAGTAAAATGCAGACAGGCACTTGCTGTTTAAGGGAGTCTGTTTATCAAGTGATATTACCACAGACACTGGAAGTTCCCCCTTTCTTGGTGTGCTGTGACGTGTATCTTGAAAAAAAATAAGCATACAGTGATGTCTTGTGGTTGAAACTTAACCAAACGAGAACAGGTCACTTGATTAGAAAGAAAGAAAATTAAACACACAGAAGTACACACATGTGTCACATGTCTGAAGCATTAACAGCATCAGTCTTTGCTTCTGGACGATATTTGTTTCTTTTAAAAGTTGCATGTTTTAATAAACTGTTTCATTTGGTGTATTGATTTATCACATAGAAACTCACATAGAAATTCATCACATAGAGTTGTATCTTACTCAATGCTTTGGATAGTCCTTGACTATAAAATTCATCTGATCAAAATATTTTAAGAGTTCTTTTTTTTCTTCTGAGGAAGCAGTGCAAAGTAAACAAATAATTTTTGTTTAATTATTTTTGCACATATCTGAAAGGAAGGAGAGTTATGAGAGGCTATTTTCACGTTTTCCCACTCCAGTTCTCATCCCCTATTTCCATGGCAGGGAATTTCTGTGTTAGTATTTTCCAAGGTTTGTGCTAGATATCCTATTGGTGATACATAAGATGATTTTAAAGGGTACATGGCTTTTAATATTATTTTCTTATTTATTAAGTATCTAATTAGTATATCAACCTTTGATTTTTTGCATATTACTGTTTAGGAAAAGAATAAAGTTTCATTAAAACAAATTAAAAAATAAATAAATTTAATTGTATACAAATATGACATAATGTGTAAATATACTGATACAACAGCCACAGTATCAGAGGAAAAACTGCTTAAGGTAAAATAAAAGTCTGTTTGAGTAGACCGATAACGTGTGCTTATTAGGTAATGGTCTTTCACATTCTGGCAGTATCTCTGGAGAGGTAGTAGTTTAGCTTCAACTGAGATTAAAGTTTAAAAAACAAACAAACAAAACTCAAGGAACTAGACACTAATCATTTATCAGGATAGAGAGGTTAGTAAAATACAGGCTTTCAAGAGTTTATATATCGAATGTGGCTTATTCATAGAGTACCCAGTTTCACTTAGGCTTCCTTGGATTTTACCCCTGAAAGGACAATATGTTCCTTTAAAAGGACAAAAAAGACTTTACTTAGAGAAGTTTCTAATGGTATTAGGTAAAGCTGATAAGGGAGGGGAGTAAATATTTGAAGAAAACAATTTACAATATTATAAATTTCACTTACAGTCATTAACTTCACTATAATGAACTCATTAGATTGTATGTAATAAGCGTCATTCTATGTTGGGAAGATAATATGATGCATTAAGAGAGAGAACTAGTGAGATGAGCTGGCCACTTTGGAGGTGACCCGAATGAAACTGAAGAAGCTCAAAGACTGATGACATAAAGGCATTCGTTTGTATACTTCCTGTGGTTCAGTCCATACTTACTTTCCTGTTAAAATCTTCAGCATTGTTCATGTTTGTTTGTCTAGTGTCCTCTCACTCCTCTAGATAATTGTGAGTAATTTGTTAGAGTAAAATGATTTAAAAATTTTACTGCTATTATTATCATCCAAATACACTGACAGCTTCCAAAGAACAACAGCAGGAGCCCCAAAAGTTATACGGCCAAGTCAGTTTGGGAAATGTTGGGCTCCTAACTTGTTAAAGAATTAAACGCTCTTTAGATAGGGAAAATAGTTTTTAAAATAATGTTTTCTTGACATCATGTTAAGAAACTCTGGTCTGAGATCAAAATAAACATTTGCCTCTTACGTATTTAGGAATTGTTCTGAAGCTCCCAACATTTTGCTACACCCCAATATAGATTTTGAAGCACAAGCATTTACAGTTGCATGCTTCCACATTTTAATAGAAATATAAACTCTTGAAAGAGGGAGTCCTTTCAAAATTCCTGTATCACAATTGGCTGTCGAGGTCACCTTAGTCATGTAATAATGCAGTTTCTCTCTCAGAGGCTGTTTGCTCATCCATGCAAAGTCTGTATTTGTGCCAGAACAAGGCAAATTTGGTCAAGTTGTACCAGCAAGTTCTGACGAGTGCAAGACTGGGATTGAAAGTTCCGTATTAATTTTAAAGAGGTTGCCACTATCTGGCCCCTCTTTGTAAAATTCATTAAGAAAAGATAAACTGCCAAATTGTAACTGTATTGAATCAATGACTTTGGTTAAAATTGTGGAGGATTTCAAAAAAGCCAGTAGAAGAAACAGTGGGTCTCACAATCTGGGTGTCAGTTTTTCTTCTATGAAATTGTGCTGAAAGGTCTAGGTTGGAGTTCTACGGAAAGGAATACTTCATGTGGTTTTAGTGTTATCTTTTTCTTTTTTAAGAAAAATTAATGGACTTCATTTTTACAGTGATTTTATGTTTACAGTAAAATTGAGTGGAAAGTACAGAGTTCCCACATACTCCTCACCTTCACCTCACCTCCAGCGCCACCACCAGCACCACCCCTCACTAGTGTGAAATATTTGTTACGATGAACCTATGGCTACACAGCATTATTATCTAAAATCTATGGTTTACATTAGAGCTCACTCTTGGTGCTGTACATTCTGTGAGTCTGACAGATGTATCATGATATGTATCCATCATTATAGTATACAAAATAGTTTTCTTTACCTAAAAATCCCAGTGTTATGTTTTAAAATATGTAGGAGATTGGTTCAGTAAGACACTTCAGATTAAGGCTATTGATATGGATAGGAAAAATAAGGAAAATTTTAATCTTTGCTGAACTGAATTTAGATTTGGTTTCAATTACTCTAATTACTGTAATACTAGTAGGGAGTGCTTTGCTTAAACCTGATGTTGTTTGAACCTTTAAAATGTTGCTAAAATCTTGTTGTGGATATTAGAATTGTGAGACAAGAAATAATGATGAGTATAAGATTCTATTTTAAAATAAAAATATATCTCTTTTGGAAAAGTCAGTGATGTGAACAGATAGTTTGATTCATTGAAACAAAATGTCTTAATTCAACAAATTTTAATTGCATCCTTACAGTGTATAACACATAAGGTACTGCAGATACAAAGATGAATGAATCTCCATCTTAAGGGGTTCACTGTGTGGTAGGGCTAACCGATGCTTGTGAGAGGTATCATCAGAGAGGAATGCACAGAGAAAAGAACATAGAAGAGTAATTAGCTCTGGAACTGTTGGAAAGGAAGCAAAATACTACTGTCTTTGGTATAAAATCAGCATGTATCTATTATATACTTGATTCTGCATTTTTATTTTGCATCCCTTGGAAAGGGATGGCTGCAGTGGAGAAACTGGTCTTTAGCAAGCAGACACCTGTTTTATGTTGGAGGATCATGGAAAAATGGATCTCATATGTACTCTCACATCTTTCCAAACTTTGAAAAGACGCTGAATGACTTTGTTGAGTTAGTATAACCACTCAGAGATTCCTGGGTCTTCAAGGTTTATAGGTAAGGCTACTAAAAGTGTTTCAGCTAAATTCCATAGAGTTTATTTGAAAATTTGGAAAAGCTGCAACAAAGGTGAGTTTAGAAGGGTTTTTCTCTGTGTGTATAGAGGGTTGATGAAAACTTCATATTGTGTATAAATGAAAAGATAAAACATTTTAGATTTGCTTATGATTTTGTTATGAAGAAATATGGGTTTTAATAAGAGCAAATATCTGCAACACACTGAACAATGATCTCAGTAAGTACAACTGGGCAAGATAAGAATCTAGTTTCTTTTTCTCAGTATGCTCTAGTCTTTCAGTCAACACTGACTGCCTCCTTTCTATAATTTGAGAATTTACAAGAAGATAGAACATGAGACCTTCAGTAAACTGAGTTTATGTGATTCAATAAGCCTCATTCACCCCAAATCTAATTTTACCAGTTAAGTTCTCAATAATAGGCCCATGTTCCAAAACATTCTTGAAAGCACCGAGGAAATCTTTGGACAGTATCATCTCTTGTATACTTATTCCACATTGGATTTATTGTCATTTAATGTTACACTATCACTTACAATCCTTTCGACAAGAGAGAGCAGTTAAGTCTGACTCTAGACTGTGCTTTGCAAATAAAATTTAGTAAGTACAGAAGCAGGTACCTTACTCCCAAACCCAACTAAATGGAGAACTACTGCTGAATGAACACTGACACAGTGTTTGGAGTTGGGATAGAATGTTCTGTTATATAACAATGACAATGCGAGAAAAAAAAAAAAGATGGAAATGCTCAAATATCTGCATGTAGAGGATTTATAAAGGAAGGTGATAAGATTTGGCTCTGTGTT
Source organism: Alouatta palliata (assembly GCA_004027835.1). Classification (NCBI taxonomy): domain Eukaryota; kingdom Metazoa; phylum Chordata; class Mammalia; order Primates; family Atelidae; genus Alouatta; species Alouatta palliata. The sequence goes on along the minus strand of PVKV010005080.1, from coordinate 95,489 downwards.
CTCTCTGAATTTCATGTTGAATTGTAATTCCCAGTGTTTGAGATGGGGCCTGGTGGTAGGTGACTGGGTCATGGGGGAGAATCCTTCATGGGTTGGTGCTGTCTTCACAATGCTAAGTTCTCTCGAGATCTGATTGTTTAAAAGAGTGTTGCCCCTCTCTCCCACAACTATCTCTCTTGTTCTTACTCCTGCCATGTGACACATCTGCTCCCTCTTCATCTTCCGGCATGATTGGAAGCTTCCTAAGGCTTCCCCAGAAGCAGATACCAGCTCTATGCTTCCTGTACAGGCTGCAAAATTGTAAGCCAATTAAACCACTTTTCTTTAAATAAATTACTTAGTCTTAGGTATTTCTTTACAGCAATGCAAGAATGGCCTACTACAGAAAATTGGTACTGATGAGGGGGGAGCTGCTATAAAAATTACTTGAAAATGTGGAAGCAGCTTTGGAACTGGGTTATAAGCAGAGGTTGGAAGAGTTTGGAGGGCTCAGAAGAAGATGAGAAGATGATGGAAAGTTTGGAATTTATTAGAGACTGGTTAAATGGTCATGATCAAAATGCTGATAGTGATATGGACAGTGAAGTCCAGGCTGAGGAGATCTCAGATGGCAATGAGGATCTTACTGGGAACTGGAGCAAAGGTCATGCATGTTATGCCTTAGCAAAGAACCTGGCTGCACTGTGCCCCTGCCTTAGGGATCTGTGGAAGTTTGAACTTCAGAGTGATGATTTAGAATATCTGCAGAAGAAATTATTTCTAAGCTGCAAAGTGTTCAGGATGGGGCCTGGCTGCTTCTAACAACCTACACTCATATGTAAAAGCAATGACTGTAAGTTGAAAATTCTATTTAAAAGGGAAGCAGAGAAGAAAAAGTTTGGAAAATTTCCAGCCTAACCTTATGACAGAGAAAGAAAAAGCCTTTTGGGGAAAGAAATTGAAGCAGACTGTGGAGCAACCACTTACGAGAGATATTTGCATTATGAAAAGGTGGCCAAGTGCTAATATCCCAGACAATGGGAGAAAGGCCTCAAAAGCATTTTGAGACCTTCATGGTAGTCCCTCACATCACAGGCCTAGGAGAATGGTTTTCTGGGCCAAGCCCAGGGCTCTGCTGCTAGGTACAGCCTCAGGACACTGCTGTCTGCATCCTGGTGGCTCTGGCTCCAGACTTGGCTCAAAGGGTCTCAGATACAGCTGCGGCTGCTGCCTCAGAAGACGCAAGCTGTAAACCTTGGCAGCTTCCATGTGTTGTTAAGCTTGTAGGCACACAGAGTGCAAGAGTAATGAGGCTTGGCATCCTTCACCTAGATTTCAAAGGATGTGCGAGAAAGCCTGGGTAGCCAGGCAGAAGCCTGCTTCAGGGGCAGGGTCCTCACAGAGAACCTCTACTAGGGCAATGTGGAGAGAAAATGTGGCTTTGGCGCTCCCACACAGAGTCCCCACCTAGGGCACTGACTAGTGGAGCTGTGAGAAGGGGCTGCCATCCTCCAGACCACAGAACGTTAGAGCCACTGGCAGCTTGTACCCTGTGCCTGCAAAAGCAACAGGCTCTCAGTCCCAGCTTGTGAGAGCAGCTACTTGGTCTGCACCCTGCCAATCCACAATGGGAGTCTACTCCTCGCTCCATTGTGCCTTCCATGTAGGACATGGAGTCAAAGGAGATAATTTTGGAGCTTTAAGGTTTAATGACTTCCCTGCTGGGTTTTGGACTTTTATGGAGCATGTAGCCCCCTCTTTTTGGCGGATTTTTCCCTTTCAGAATGAGAATGTTTACCTGATGCTTATACCTCCATTGTGTCTTTGAAGTAAGTAACTTGTTTTTTATTTTACATGCTCATGGAGGAAGCGACTTGCCTCATCTCGGATGAGACTTTGGACTTTGAATTTCTGAGTTAATGCTGAAATGAGTTAAGATTTTGGGGGACTGTTGGGAAGTCATGATTGTATTTTGCAATGCGAGAAGAAACTGAGGTTTGAGGGGCAAGGGGCGGAATGATACAGTTTGGTTATGTGTCCGCCCTAAATCTCTTGTTGAATTTTAATCTCCGGTGTTGGAGGTGGGGCCTAGTAGGAGGTGATTAGCTCATGAAGGAGAATCCCTCGTGGCTTTGTGTTGTCTTCATGATGGTGAGTGAGTTCTCTTGAGATCTGGTTTTTTTTCTTTTTATTTATTGTACTTTAGGTTCTGGGGTACATGTGCAGATCATGCAGGATTGTTGCATAGGTACATACATGGCAATGTGGTTTGCTGCCTCCATCCCCCTGTCACCTATATCTGACATTTCTCCCCATGTTATCCCTCCCCAACTTCCCTATCCCCCGTCCCTCCCCTATTCACCCCCAAGAGACTCCAGTGTGTGATGCTCCCCTCCCTGTGTCCATGTGTTCTCATTGTTCAACACCCACTTATGAGTGAGAACATGTGGTGTTGGTTTTCTGTCCTTGTGTCTGTTTGCTAAGAATGATGGTTTCCAGATTCATCCATGTCCCTACAAAGGACACCAACTCATTGTTTTTTTATGGCTGCATAGTATTCCATGGTGTATATGTGCCACATTTTCCTTGTCCAGTCTATCATCGATGGGCATTTGTGTTGGTTGCAGGTCTTAGTTATTGTAAACAGTGCCAAAATAAACATATGTGTGCAGTGTCGTTGGGTATATACCCAGTAATGGGATTGCTGGGTCAAATGGAATCTCTATTTCTAGGTCCTTGAGGAATCGCTGCACTGTTTTCCACAATGGTTGAACTAATTTACACTCCCACCAACAGTGTAAAAGTGTTCCTCTTTCTCCTCTTTCCAGCATCTGTTATCTCCAGATTTTTTAATGATCGCCATTCTAACTGGTGTGAGATGGTATCTCAATGTGATTTGATTTGTATTTCTCTAATGACCAGTGATGATGAGCATTTATTCATAGGTTTGTTGGCCTCATATATGTCTTCTTTTGAAAAGTGTCTGTTCATATGCTTTGCCCACTTTTGAATGGGTTTGTTTGTTTTTTTTCTTATGAATCTGTTTTAGTTCTTTGTAGATGCTGGATATTAGCCCTTTGTCGGATGGGTAGATTGCAAAAAATTTTTCCCATTCTGTTGGTTGCTGGTTCACTCTAATGATTGTTTCTTTTGCTGTACAGAAGCTCTGGAGTTTCATTAGATCCCTTTTGTCTATTTTGACTTGTTTAAAAGAGTGTGGCACCTCCCTCCCGACAACTCTCTCTCTCTTGCTCCTACTCACACTGTGTGAGACACTTGCTTCCCCTTCACCTTCTGCCATGATTGGAAGCTTCCTGAGGCCTACCCAGAAGCAGATGCCAGTGGTATGCTTCCTGTATAGCCTGCAGAACTATGAGCCTATTAAACTTCTTTTTTTTAAAAATAAATTACTTAGTAGCAGATATTTCTTTATAGCAATGCAAGAATAGCCTAATACAGAGGTATGTTTTAAATATTAGAGAGCAACTTCAATAAATGACTGTTAACTTTCCAAGTTTCTAATAGCACTATTCCAGCAATTTGCTTTTTCTCTCTAAACATCGAGGTAGCTAACAATAGAGACTTACTTGCTTTGCTTTTCCTCATTAATTATATAAGTTTCTTAGAAACATTTCTCAAGGTTGCCTGACATGTTCTGTTCTTTCCAAAACCATGCCAGTTATTGCTTGAGAATACATTAACTCCACTTTCTTCATGCCCTTCTAATGCTTTGCTTTTATGTCTATTTACATATATATATTTATGTATATAATGTGTACACATAAATATGTATACATAATAGATATACCTGTGTATACACATATTATTATTTTACTAAATACTGGTGTCACCTACTGGACATTTATTTCTAGTAATAATCTTCCTACTTGAGAAAGTAGCTTTAAGTCAGCAGATAGTGGCCATGCTTAGCAGAATTCTACTATTATTGTGAGTACAAGTGGTCTGTGATGTTCCATTGTTTTCTGTGCCTGTTCTGTTCTTTTTTGTTAAGCTTTATTTGCCATATTATTTTTCTTTTAGTTTAAAAAATAAATGAAAGGCTTTGAGTCTGTTGAATCCCAGTGATATGCTAATATTGCTGCTTCGAAATCTCACATTTCAAAGGACTGTGAGTCAGTTCTCACAGTGATACCTTTTCCTGCTGTGTGAGTTTGATCAAATCAGCTAACTTCTTTTCAGTTTCCTTCGTGTAGAAGTCAAAGGAGATCAGCAGCAGCTTGCAGCTATGGTAGTGTCCTGGGAAGGTCTCCTTTTGAAATTCTACACTGATCAAAACTAGCCCCAGAGAAATTAAGATTTAGACAGAATTTGTCGTAGCTAGGGTGTTTTTTCCTGTATGATGTTAGAGCTCTTTGCCTAGACTTCTTCCTAAAATTTAGTAAATTTGGCAATACAACTATTCCAAATGCCGGGCCCCTCCTACCACTGCATTCACTGGTCAGTCTTCCAGATCGCTTCTTTCCCTATCAATATTTTTTTGTCTCGGATTTCCTTTTTTATTTAGTTAATTTCTATAAATTAATATGTTAAACAAATGTATAAATGTATGTTCAGGTGTTACTATCACAGACTATTCATTTCAACCCCAATTTATTTTCCCTGCTGTTTCTTGGGTGCTCATAGCTGGATATTGATCACTCCAGCTGCAGCTCTTATCCAGCTCCAGGTTCTGAGCCAATCCATAATGAGGATGGAAAAAGTGATTATTTCAGTTTGAATTAGGAATGCTGGCAAGCTCCTGTTGTGGAGGCATATTGAGTTGTCTGTTGTTTTAGATAGGGTTTTCATAGTGTCAGCAACCCCGTATTGACTATTAAGCAGCTTAGGTAAATAGGAAGGTGACTGGAATACCCTGGGGGACCCTAAGTAATAAAAGGAAATGCTGAACAACTAATCCCTCAAAGATCAGCTAAGACTGAACTAGAGGAAAGGGGACTTAGAATGCTTGTAAATTATGAATTTGCTATAGACCAGAGTCAGCTACAGATTTGAGAAACATGACTGTCAGTAACTTATGAAGCTTATATTTTGCACTTCTAAAGGAAGCAGAATACTGAAGTGTAAACAGTCTCTTCTTATCCCTGCTTTTTCCCTCCTGTGTGTTTCGTCTTGCTTTTTTTTTTTTTTTTGTGTGTGTGTGTGTGTGTGTGTTGTGGAGACAGAAAACCAGGGCAATGTATTTGGTAGGAACTCAAAGATAGAACAAACTCATAATCTTGCTTTAGTTTTTGTTTCAGATGCTATGGAATATTAGAAAATATAAATGTATGAGCTGCTATAAACTGTTCTTTGTGAAGATCAGGTAACTTTTGTCTTCTCTTTATTGTCACTGCAACTTTTTAAGTTCTATTTTATCTGAATTTGGTGTTTTATTTATGACTTTGTGGTTTATCCCCTCATTGGTTCTCTTAAGACCAGGTTCTTAACATACCAAAAACAGTGTACATAGATATTAAGAGGCCTGGTCTGTGTGGGAGTTTGTTCCATTTTTCTAGTCTGGGGTTTCTCTTCTCACGTTTTGCTTAGGCACAAGGTTGAGGCATCTCTGTTGCTGTGTGTGAAAGAGTGAGCCAGGCAGACAATGTGTGGTGATTACTAACACTCGCACTAAATGAGGGCAGGAGGCTGATGTGTGCATGACAGCGGGGAAGTGAGGACAGAGTGGCATAGTACTGGAGATGTTATGGTGGGGCTGGGACTCTCCAGGACAGTCTCTGAGACTGATTTGTCCCTCTGCTGACTTCACTGTTCACTGTGGAGCAGCCATTGACTCTCAAAAAGACTGAAACTCATTCAGAAGATAGCAGTTGTATCAGGAATTATATGACCCTCGTCAACCCTGGAAATCACATTCTTTAACCTTGCAGATGGTCACATTTCATAATTCATCTTTCATAGCTTTAGGTGAATCCTTAGACAGCATTCACGGAAAATTAAAAGCTGCTGAGAAGACCTAAAAATTATCAGTCCATTAGGATTCCCCCCTCTTTATACAGAATTTCCCCTCATTTGGGGCAGTTTCCAAGAGAGTGGAATAATACCATAGAAAATGTCACAATTTCACTTCTCTTTTATGAGAAAATTTGCACGTTTTACACAAAAGATCACTTCAGAACTAATCATGAAATAGATTTGAAACATTGAAGCTGTCTCTCTCTGTCTCTCTCCATCTCTCTCTTCTTTTTCTTCCTCTCTCTCTCTCTCTCTCCTTTCTTTCTCTTTCTTCTTTCTGGCAGAAACCATACCCAACTTCCAAATCATACATCAGTTGATCTAGAGAAGGAAGGCCTTGGGAAGCTGTGGATAGCTCTAAAACAATTTGATTGCACAACTGCGATGAGATGAGGGTATGACAAGGTGTTTGTAATCTTATAGAGTTGAATGAAAGTACCCATGATTGCATCTAATTAAAGTCTGTTTTAGCCATGCCTAATGCAATAGCAACACTTGATACTAACCATGATTAAAACTGTGCCCAACACTATGTGATAAGGAGGACATTATTCAGGATTTTTTCTTTCTCAGAAACACTGTTCAGTCTCCCCTTTCTACTTCTTTAATAAGCCTTTTCTGTCCAAACCCATGTATTTTTGTACCTAAACTATTACCCTGTCCTGTCCTACCCTTCTGCTCTCCCTCCCTCTTTTTCTTTTTTTTTCTAGACAATTTCACTGTGAAACCTTTACCTTTGTTAACAGTGTACCTTTGTGAAATTAGAAGAAAAAATAGACCATTTCAATGAGTAGTTAAATTCTTGGGGCTTCTAAGGACTGTCTCTCATGGTCAAGGACAATCTATAGTCTTTCATTCATAATCTACAAACAAAGCAAAATATGTCTAAACAAAAGTTTCCCATGATATTAACAGATAAGAACAAGGAATGACTTTGTGGAAACATATGTAAGGAAAATTGAAACTAAGGTTGGTTTTCATACGCTAGGAATTAGAGTTCAGTAGGAAAATACTAAAGTGTTTTTCAAAAACTTTTTAAAGTATATTTTTGAGCAGGGAACATTTTTGGATATAAATTCAACACCCCAACAGGAGAGGCATCTCCAAACTGGTTCCAGATGCTAATGTCATTGTCTCTTTATTAAGTAAATAGACCATAAAATAGACATGTTTAAAAAAATACTTATTTTTAAACGTGTATTTGAGGACCTCTCAATTTTACACAAAGTAAAAAATAAAAATTCTTATAATGGTCTGTGGGGCCTGACATGATTTGATTTCTGACTCCTCTGGCCTCAGCATCCTTTGCTCTTCTCACCCCTCATTCACCTCCAGCATCACTGGCCCCCTGGCTACTTCTCAACCTGTCAGGCTCATTCGTGCCTTAGAGCTCTTGCACTGGCTATTCCTCATTGCTGGAATATCTCCAGATATCTACTTGGCCAGCTCCTTCACTTCCTTCACATTTTTGATCAGATGTTGTCTTGTCAATGAGGCCTTCTGTAATCACTGTAATTAGAATAGCAATCGGCCCCCTCCTTATCCAGTTACCACTTATCTGCTTTCCCCCTCATTCTACTTAAAAGCTTCTAACCCATTATTTAATTCAATATATTATGTTTATATTAGTTTTCTCTTTCTTCCCCATTAGAATGAAGAATCTATGAGGACAGGGATCTTTCTCTGTTTTGCTCAAATGTCCAGGACAGTATCTGGCCCATAGGAGATACTAAAAAGTCTTGTTGAATAAGGGGTTAAGGGCTGGGGCTTATGTTAATTTGTTCAATGATTGAACAAACATTTATTAAGTGCTTATTTTTTGCTAGTCACTCTGCTAGGTAAGAGAATCCAGAGGTGAGTCTTACTTTGGAGAGAGACAAATGAATGGAAAAACAAACAAACATGTATTATGTACAATGTAGGGTTGAGCACAGGGTATTCTGGAAGAATATAAGGTGGTGCATAATCCAGTACAGACAGGGTCATGAAGGATTCATTAATTTTATTTACTCAACAAATAATACTTACTATGTGCTGATTATGCTTACAGGCACTTTAAAAGAAGGCAGGTTCAACCAGCTTGTGTCCTTTGCCCTTTGCCCTTTCCCCTGCTTCCCTGTGTCTGAGCAGCCATCTTGCTACCATGTGGTTTCAAAAGGGTAAATGCCAGAGGGCAAGGCTAGCTGAACAGAAATATAGAAAGAGTTGAGTTCCTGATGAAATCATGAAGTCACAGTTCCATTTTGATTGGCCGATCTCCAGCTTTCTTGTAAGTGAGAAAAGAAATGATCAAACTTTTAGCACTGTGAATTGACTTACCATCTTTGAGAGGTATCCTTTGGCACCCAGCAATAAAAGGGAAGGAAATCAGCATATCTTAGCTTATCTCCACTCTTCTCTGTCCAGTTGGAGCATCATTCCTGGGTGATTAGAATATGAAGGGTTAGAGAAGGAATAAGAGTTTTAGTCTTTTTGAAGGATAAAGCTCCCATGCTCCAGATAGAGATGAGGCAATGAAAAGCCTCTCCAGTTTTTTTTTATGATTACTTTCTCTGGCAATTGTGCATGTGGGCTTTTTCCCACAAAGTCAGCATGTAGGCAGTGGAGTGATGGAGATTTCATTCAGCTTTTTAAGGCAAGGCCTCTAGCCTCCTGTGTAGCAAGAACACAAAGCAAATATCCTACATAGAAAGCTCTCTGTGTGTTTGAGACTATTGTGTTTTGTTTTATGTTTAGAGACAGGATCTGGCCTTGTCACTCAGACTGCAGTGCAGTGGCATGACCATAGCTCACTACAATCTTGAACTCTTGGGCTCAAGGGATCCTCCTGCCTTCTGAGTAGCTAGGATTACAGGCACATGCCACCATTCCTTGTTAATCTTTTTTTCTTAATTTGTATGGATATAGTTTAGATTGTTGCTCAGACTGGTCTTGAACTGACCACAAGTGATCCTCCTGCTGCCTTCGTCTCCCAAAGTTCTGGGACTGCAGGCATGACCCACCTCACCAAGGTAGGGCTAGTCTAGAGTTTAATACAACCTCAGTCCATGTGCCCCGCAAAGGCTCTGCTGATACCTCTTTTCCCATGTAGAGTTTTATCTGCTTAGTATAAAACCCCGCTCTGTCTATGACTGCATGTTGCCAGTGTTTCCAGGAGAATGTCAGTGATCTAAGCCCACCTATGAAGGGATCTTCCCTTTTTGATTTTTAATTCATCCATTTTCTTTGCTTTTCCAGCTATCTGATGTCCTCAAAGTAATTAGAAAATTACTTTGTTTTAACTTTCTAAGTCCTACCACTTCTTCTTATATCCTTTTCAGAAACAGTATTCTGAACTCATAGATTTAGTGAAAGTTTGGATATATTATGGGGTTCTAAACTGAAGCGATTTTCTCTTGAGCCTCTGGAAGAAGGATACGTAGGCACAGCTCTGTTGTAGCTCTGATGGGCAATAGTGCCTTTACTATCCTACTATTATTTTGAAGAAAGCATGGCTTACTGTTCTCATATTACTTGCCATGTCTTTTAAAAATATGGAAATATTACAGTCATGCTTAACTAGAACAATGTCAAAAAGAAGGCAAGCAAAGATTATAGAAAAGTCAGACCGAGTGTCATGTTAAGTTTACTATTCTATCCACATGCTAAGGACCCAAGTCACATGTGTCTGGCTATTACCATTCACTTTTTCTTATACACCCCACCAGATCCAGAGAAAATGGATCACATTGAGCAGTCCGACTAGGAAGATGATAGAACTTCACCTTTAAAGCAATCGTATGAGATATTTACAATGACTCATATTTTAGATAAGGAAATAGAGGCTCAAGAGGATAAAGAAAGTTACCTAAGATGACAGCAGATACATGGTGGTTAATAGAGAACAGAGAATTTTCCTTATCCATGCTCAGGCTGTCTGCTTTTGTTTCTCTGGATCGCGGAATAGCCCTGTCTTGAGAAAGTGTCTTTCTTCACTTTGCTAGTGGTCTCATTCACTGTCTGCTCCTAGCTCTGACTTCATCCCCCAACTCTCTGGAGGCCTGGTGGTGCCTTCCCTCCTGCAAGGCCTGATTGGAGGAAAAAGTCTCCATTTCTCTTAGTTCCCCTTTCATTGTCTACCCTTTTCCCCTTTAAAGGAAAACAAAACAAACAAGTAGAAAAAATCACCATTACCATTTCAAGAATAAAAGAAACCAAAATCTCCTATTCAAAACATTTTTTTTTTCCTTTTTTGGGTGTATGATAGGACATTTTATACTCCAGTAGTTAAGATTTCTCTTTTAATCTATAAAATTTAAAGTTTTCATTTCTTGTGGCTCTGTCTCTAAGTTTCTTTTTGGTTATGGCAAATGAGACACACAGAACACATTCTATCCTCTCTGTTGGAGTTTTGTCACCTCAAGTCATTCAAAACAGAAAGATGAATATCTCTAATAGGAAATATATTGATTAGAGTGCTATGATATCCTCGGCTAGTAATGCAATCAAAAATGAGCCTTGATTCACTCTATGAAATTGGGAAAATATTACCTAACCCTTTTTTCCCTCAGCGATAAAATTAGGACAAATGGTATCTATGTGGAATTGAACTTTTAAGAGGAATATTTTATGAAAGTAGTGTAAGTTGTTAGAAGGTGCCATTTATACATATGCTTATTAAATATATATTTGTAAAGTGTTTATGTAATATTATTGATGTTTCAGCTTCTTTTAAAAAATAAACTAAAACTTTCCAGAATTGGATATATTGGTACTCGTACATTGATTCTGTCTTTCCTCCAACTGTGCAAAAAACTTCTCCATATTGAAGAAGACAAAGAGAAATGCTGAAGTGTGGATTGGCCAGAAGCCAACTCAGAAAAAGAGATTTGTTTTCAGGAAGTTTATTGGGCATGCAATTTGGGTTCAATACCTGTGTGGTCTGAAGGTCAGTGAAATAGGGTGCAGAGAGGCATTGGGCGGAGCTGCAGTCACAATAAAGGCCTTAGTCAATCCTGCAGTCATCATCAAACTTAGGCCTCCCTTCAGACTTTACCCACCTTGGATCAAGGGGCCTGTGCCTTTAAATTGTTCGCTGACTAGTTATGGGATGCAAGCTGCCCCTGCAAAGGTGCTGGGATCTTAGAGGAGGTAGGTCTCTGTAGCTGTGCTTAGCAAAGAGGTGTTGGTTGGCAATACTCTCAGCAGCTGGGGAATGGATGGTGCAGTTCTAAAGTGGGGGAATCTGGGTGGCACAGCAGAGCAATCACTACGATTAAGACATTAATCAACAGTGCAGATTACATTCTTCATTATGTTTATATCTACTAGATGACACATGTAATTTCCAGTTTTTTTTTTTTTTTTTTTTTTTTTTGAGACAGAGTCTTGCTCTGTTGCCCAGGCTGGAGTACAATGGCACAATCTCAGCTCACTGCGACCTCCGCCTCCCAGGTTCAAGTGATTCTCCTGCCTCAGCCTCCTGAGGAGCTGGGATTACAGGAAAGTACCATCGTACCTGGCTAATTTTTTTTTTTTTTTTTTTTTTTGTATTTTCAGTAGAGACGGGGTTTCACCATGTTGGTCAGGCTGGTCTCAAACTCCTGACCTTGTGATCCACCCTCCTTGACCTCCCAAAGTGCTGGGATTACAGGCATGAGCTGCTGTGCCTGGCTGAAATGACCAGTTATATAGCAAAAATTTGTTGAATATTGACAATTTATATGGTAATACAATCTGAATTCTTGTGAAAGCATGTAGCAACAGAAAAATAATTAGTGGGTAGAGAGAGTCTAGGAACAGATAGAATAGTTGGTTTTACCAATTTTATTAATGCTATTACAGAGAAGTCCATATTTCCAAAAATAAATTTTATCTTTTTAAAGAAGAAGCTTTCAGTTTTCTTGATGTTCTATTTCCTATTTTATTGATTTCTGCTCTAATTTTTATTTCATGTTTTCTGCTAACTTTACATCTTATTTGCTTTTCTTTTTCTGCTTTCTTGAGGTGAACGCTGAGACAACTGAATTAAGACATTTCTTATTTTCTGACATAGAGGTTTAGTGCTAGAATTTCCTTTTAAGTACTATGTAAGCAGCGTCCCACACATTTTGATATGTTGCGTTTTCATTTTTACTCAGTTCAAAATACATCTTAACTTTCTTTTTTATTTATTTGACCCATAGATTATTTAGTAATGTGTTATTTAGTTTCCAAATATTTGGAGATTTTTTCAAAGATCTTTTTGTTTCTGAGTTTTAATTTAATCCTGTTATGCTTGGAGAACATACTCTGTATGGCTTGGATCTTTTAAAACTTATTGAGACACTTTATAGCCCCAAATATGTTCTACTTTCATAAATGATCTATGTGCATTTGGAAGGGGTGTATAGGCATATCTTGTTTAATTGCACTTCACTTTATTGATACTGTATTTTTTACAAACTGAAGGTCTGCGGCAACCCTGCACTGAGCAGCGTGTGTTTATTTCATGTCTCTGTGTCCCGTTTTGGAAATGCTTAAAATACTTTAAAATGTTCATTATTATTATATCTGTTGCGGCGATCTGTGACCTGTGATTCTACCGTTATCATTGTTTTGGAGTGCCACTAACCTCACCTGTATCAGATGGTGAACTTAATTGATAAATGTTTGTGTTCTGGCTGCTGTACTGCTGGTCATTCCCCCCACCCCCGCCCACACCGCCCCCCTCTCTCCAGACTTTCCTATTTCCTGACACACAACAGTGTTGAAATTAGGCCAGGTAATAACCCTGAAATGGCTTCTAAATGTTCAGCTGAAAGGAAGAGTTGCGTGAGTCTCACCTTAAGTCAAAAACTAGAAACGACTGGGCTTAGTGAGGAAGGAATCATGAAATGCAGCAATTCTGTCATGTCTTCAGGCTCCAATTCTATTTCTAGTTCTCATGCTATTTCTACCACGTCTGCAGTGACTCAGCTTCTCCCAGACTCCTGTTATTACTAATGTTTTGACCTCCTCTCATGAATCACAAATGTCCTCAATGGCATCTGGAATGGTGGATCCTTTCACAAGATTTTCAATTTACTTTGCCCAGATCCACCAGAGGAATCACTTTCAGCTGAGATAGGTTGAAAGCTAGGCCTCTTACACCAGTGAGCTAAGTTATAAATGCAAAGGAAAAGTTCTTGAAGGAAATTAAAAGTGCTACTCCAGTGAACACACAAATGATAAGAAGGTACACCAGCCTCACTGCTGATGTGGAGAAAGTTTTAGTGGTCTGGATAGAAGATCAAAGCAGCCACATTTCTTTAAACCAAAACCTAATCGAGAGCAATGCTCCAACTCTCTTCAAATCTACGAAGGCTGAGAGGTGTGGCAGCTGCAGAGGAAAGGCTGGAACCCAGCAGAGGTTGGTTCATGATGTTTGAGGACAGAAGCCATCTCTAACATAAAAGTGCAAGCTGAAGCAGCAAGTGCCGGTGTAAAATTTTCAGCAGGTTATCCAGAGGATCTAGTGAAGATCACTTACGAGGGTGGCCACACTACATAATAGATTTTCAGTGCAGACAAAACAGCCTTATACTGGAAGAAGATGCCATCTAGAACTTTCCTGCCTAGAAAGGGGAAGTCAGTGCTTGGCTTCAAAGCTTCAAAGGACAGGCCGATTCTCTTGTTAGGGGCTAATGCAGATGGTGACTTTAAGTTAAAGCCAATGCTCATTTACCATTCTGAAAATCCTAGGGTTCTTAAGAATTATACTAAATGTATTCTGACTGTGCTCTAGAAATGGAACAATAAAGCCTGGATGACAGTACATCTGTCTACAGCATGGCTTACAGAATAATTGAAGCCAGCCATTGAGACCTAGTACTCAGAAAAAAAAGATTGTTCTCAAAATGTTCCTGCTCCTTCACAATGTACCCAGTCACTCAGGAGCTCTGGTGGAGATTTACAAGGAGATTAATGTTGTTTATATGTCTGCTAACACAACATTTATTCAACACCCCATGGATCAAAGAGTAATTCCAACTTTCAAGTCTTATTATTTAAGAAATCTATTTCGTGATACTACAGCTGCTAGAGATAGTGGTTCCTCTGGTGAATCTGGGCAAAGTAAATTGAATACCTTGTGGGAAGGATTCACCATTCTAGATGCCGTAGAGAACATTTGTGATTCATAAGAGGAGGTCAAAATATCAGTAATGATAGGATTTTGGAAGAAGTTAGTCACTGCAGAAGTGCTGGAAATTGCAAGAGAACTGGAATTAGAATTGGAACCTGAAGATGTGACTCCGTTGCTGCATCTCATGATAAAAGTTGAATGAACAAGAAGTTGCTTCTTATGGATGAACAAAGAAAGTGGTTTCTTGAGATAGAATCTATTCCTAGCGAAAATGTTGCGACTATTGCTGAAACAACAGCAAAGGATTTAGAATATAACATAAACTTAGTTGATAAAGCAGGAGCAGGATTTGACATGACTGACTTGTAAAAGAAGTTCTACACTGATAAAATGCTATCAAACAGCATCATGCATTACAGGGAAATCTTTCATGAAAGGAAGAGTCAATCAATGCAGCAAACTTCACTTTTGTCTTCTTTTAAGAAATTGCTGCAGCCACCTCAACCTTTAATAACCACTACCCTGATCAGCCAACAGACGTCAACATCAAGGCGGTACCCTCCACCAGCAAAAAGATGATGACTCACTGAAGGCTCAAATGGTTGTTAGTATTTCTTAGCAATAAAGTCTTTTAAATCAAAGTATATACATTGCTTTTCAGACATAATGCTGTTACACAGTTAGTAGACTCCAGTATAGTATAAACTCAACTTTTGTATGCACTGGAAAACAAAAAAAATTGTGAGACTCTTTTTTGTGAAACAGTCTTTATTGTGATGTTCTGAAACTGAGCCTGCAATATCTCCGAGCTGTGCATGTATAGGCTGCTGTCGTTATATGGAATGTGCTGTAAGTGACAACGCCAGTTGGTTGATAATGTTGACTTTTACATTTTACAAATTAACTATTTAATTGCTCATGCAATTATTTAGAGAAGTTATTGAAATCTCCAACCATAATTGTAAATTTGTATCTTGCAGTTTTATCAGTTTTTGCTCCCTTTATCTTGAAGCTCTCTTATTAGTGGCATACACATTTTAATTTTAGGCTCTTTGGATGAAATTATCTCTTTATCATGAAATGATCTTCTTCATCCCTCTGATATTCTCTGTTCTGAAATCTGCTTTGTCTGACCTTAACATAGCCAGAGCTGTTTTCTTCAGATTGGTATTAACATGGCATTTTTTCCTGATCATCTTATTTTTACCCATTTTGTGTATTTATGTATAAAATGTGTTTCTTGCAGACATTATGTAGTTGGATCTAGCTTTTTAGTACAATCTGCTGAGCTTGCTTTTTATTTGGGGTGCTAGATCATTTATATTTAAGTCAGTTATTAATATGATTGTAGTTAAATCTGCCATCTTGCTGTTTGTTTTCTATTTGTCTCATCTATTTTTTGCTCCTTTTTTCTGGCTTATTTTGGATTAATTTAGCCTTTTTTATGATTTCAACATCACTACTTTTGTTGGCTTCGTAGCTATAATTCTTTTTTTAAAAAAATTATTGTTGGCTTTAGGGTTTATAGTTAACATTTTTACCATGTAAGTGTCTGCCTTCAAGTGATATTATATCACTTTATAGTCTTATATATTTAACCAAATTTACAAATTTTTTTGCCAATTATTTCTTTAAATATTCTTCCTGTCTCCTCCCCACTTCTCTCTTTTACAGACTTCAATCACATATATATTTGATTGCTGAAAGTTATTCCACAGATCACTGCTGATTGGTTTTTTAAAATATTTTCTTTCTTTCTTGCTTTTTTTTTTTTGAGTGATTTTTTTCCCTCTGTGTTCTACTTGGGTGGTTTCATTGTTATGTCTTCAAATTCTATAACATTTTCCTCTGCAGTGTCCAATATGATATTTATCCTAGCTAGTGCTTTTTTATTTTAGACATTGTCGTTTCTATCTTCAGAAATTTGATTGTGTCTTTTTATATTACTTTACTTACAATGCTCGATCTTTTCTTCTAACTTCTTGAGCATATGAGATGTAGTTATAACTATTTTAATATTCTTGTCTACTAATTATATTATCTGTATTATTTCTTTGCAAGTTTTAGTTGATTGATTATCCTCTTCATTATAGGTTGTATGTCCTAGGCTTCTTTGCATGTCTGACTATATCTGATTGAATGGCAGGAATTGTGTATTTTGCCTTTTCAAATACTAGATACTTTCGCATTCCTATAAGTATTCTTGTCCTTATTTCTGAGATAAGATTCAGTTACTAGAATATATTTTTATTTTTTCAAATCAAGTTTTGTGAAGTGGGATCAAAGCAATATTTTGTCAAAGGTTAATTTTCCCAATAATGAGGCAAAGCCCTTCTTAGTACTCTCCCTAACACTTTTTAAATTTTACTTTTTTCACTCTGGCTTTTGGAATTAATCCCATCCATGTGTGAAGTCTAAGCACTGTTCCCTCTGATCCTTTCTAGTCATTTTTTCCTTGGCCCCTGGTAGTTTTATCACAGATAAATGCTAATCAGTATTCAACTCAATACTGAAGCAAAACCCTCTAAGATCTCTACAGTGATTTATCTCTGTAGTGCATTCTTTTCTCAGATTTTTTTTCCTGCTGATTCTATGTGCTTTAGTCTCCTTCAACCCCCAGCTTTGCCTCTTCAGCTCACAGAGAATGCTGGACTCTCCCTGACTTTTTTTACCCAACACAGAAGGCTAGACATTTTCTCCAGGCAGTAAATTGTGTAATCATAGTCTCACTTTAGTAGTTTCCTATCTCACAGGGATCACCATTGTTTATTATCTGAAATTTGAGTCCTGGAAAAGTAAGTCTTTGAAAAGAGAAATCTTTAGCTTAATGACAGCCTTACATTCAGTGACCATCATTTTTGTGTCATTTTTTTGTTGGTGTAATTATTTCCTAGCCATAACTCCTACCTGCTTTGACATTACATGTTGATGACTCATTCATATCAAAATTTATTCTTCATTTATATGTTTATTTGACTGCAAATTGAGTTGTGGAGCACTAGTATGCTGACCGTATTGCGTTTATTGATGAATAGAATATGATTGTATAGATTATCAAATGGCTTAGATTTGTAGTTTAAAAGTTACGGTATTAGACTTTGTCTTTAGAGTGATGTCATTTGAGGCTGAAAAGACGTGATTGAAATAAACAGATTGGCTCCTAGCTGGTCAAACCTCTAGTCTAGAGTCAACCAACGCGTCACTGTCGGAGCAAGAGACAGCTCTTGGGAGCATGACTTCCAACCACTTGTCCTAACCTCTAGACCACACTTTCCATCATTCAAAACCCTAAAAATGATTAAGGAAGTACCACTTGCTTTGTTAGCATACTCATGTCAGATGATAACTTTCAAGTTTGGTGTGTCACAGACAGATCTAGAAATTTATTAATATTATTAAGATATAACATTTTCCCCTTCTTATCATGGTTGGAAAAAACACATTGTATTTTGCAGTGGTTTGACCAATGAAAAAGAAAAGAATCTTACCGTAATACAGGCATCTGAAAATAAAAATAACTTTCAAGAGACTTATTTAATAGAGTGACCCTCCGGGGAGTGATCTAGAAAGGAATACAGTGGGGGAAATAAAGTGATCTAGAACAGGCTGATAATCAGGATGCCTCATGCTATGCTCATGCAGGCACAAGTCTGTGTGTCAAGTTTTCATTTGTCACACACACCAGTGATTGAAATCACCCTGGGAAGCACTCATGGCCATTTTTTTCCTTCAGACTTGATGTAGAAGCATTTTTACACTACTTATAAAGGTGATAATGATAGCTAATAATAAATATGCTGAGATAACAAATAATAAAGCCACCTGGTTTGGAACTTCTCTCACCTTTATGGAGCCCACAGCTCAAAATCGAAGCTCTTTCCTGGTAACTATCTTCCAGGGTTATACATTTTTTGTTTGTTTTATTTCATTATTTCTCCCTCCATCAACTTTGTCAATTGCTTTCTTTTCCTAGGCAGTTCTTCTCACAGAAATTTTCATCAGTGTATGAAGACTGCAGCTTTTAACAGTATATTAAGGCCTTTATCTCATTTTCAAGTATGATTCACAAGCTAGCCTTTTCAGTTCAAAATTAGAATGACAATGTATCATCCTCCGAGATGTTTAGGACTTGGCTTGTGAGTTGAATGCCTCATTGAATATCCCTGTTCAAAAATCACTCTTTTTTTTTTTATTTCAAAGTCATCTATTATACAATTATTTCAAGTATATTTTGTAAATTTTGGCAAGGAGAATTGGGCAATAGTTTATGGAATTATGTAAGTGTTTTTCAAGTTAAAATGTTTCAAGATCACTTAGTAGGACAACATTTTGTGCCAAAATGAAAAACATGAAAAGAGACTTTGAAGGCAGTAAGCTGGGTGAGAAGTTATGAGACCAGGTTTAATAATATAATTCCAAGGCAGTTTATGAGAACCCTACATACCATGGGGATTTCCATTAGAAAAATATTAAAATTTACTTCTGTGAAATCTAGGGGCTTTCTGAGGTTCAGCTGTAACATATGTGGACTGAAAACTTGAATCTTTTTTCATAAGCATCCTGTGTCAGTTGCTTTGCAGTGCAGGAAATAGGTTCAGAAAGATAAGAAAGATATACAAAATAGCTCTGCAGGATGCCCTGTATACTAGTTCATGCCAATGTGGCCATTTCCAGGAATCAGTGGTTGATTATTTTTCACGTGATGTACTTAAAACACAGTGACGGGAGGATATCCACATTCAGCCAAGTTCTCAAACGTGTTTGCCAACACTGTCATATGTTCTTATATTTATTGTTAATGCTGACAGGTGGACCCAGTCAACTGTATGGTATTTATGCCTTCTCTATGATTTTCTTGTAATATGTCATGCAGAAAACATCTTAAAATGATCACCTTCATCTACATCTCACCCTTGACATATTTTGCTTCTCCTAAAGTATCTCAAAATATCTTTATTAGACAGGTACAGAGGTTCAAAAATGTATGTTATAATATGTGTGTCATGTGTATCATAGATCTTTAGAAAATAAACATTTTTCACATGTTTCAATTCATCTTAGTACAACATGATGAGATAGGCATTATTCATTTAGAATAAAATTTCTAGCCTAAGACATTTTAAAAACTTAAGTTTACAAATCTAATAGAAGATACATATGCTAAGAATTTGCTATGTGCTATCTTTTCTGTATATTCATCAATCCTTGCAATGACCCTAGGAGGAAGGGACTGCTTAATCTCCATTTGACAGATGAGGCAATTCTAGGTTTGAGAAGTTAAGTAATTTGCCTGAGTGTGCACAGTTAAGGAGTTTTGGGGCTAGAATGTTTAGCCCTGGTTGTCTGATCTGGTACCCAATGGCTGTCTGGTCTACCTAGTTTTTCCCCTGGTCATTGACTCCATCATGACAGAACCACAGAACATACCTAGGGCTTCCGATGGAGTGTCCATTCTAAGATGTGATAAGAATTTATGAGTACTAGAATTTAATTTATATGAAATCATCAACAAATTGATGGCTAGGGATAGCAATAATTTCCACAACTGGAATTCTTTTTTTAAACGTAATTTTTTTTTACCCATAAAACTATAGAAACATCTGCCCCTACAATATATCCTTGAGTAAAAGTGATAGAAATGTTTTAGTAGCTTGTCACAGCAACTGATGTATGGAAGAGCCTCTTATCAGTTAAAAGGGTGCCCTCAAAAGTGATCAATTGTTACTGAAAGTATTAACCATAAATAATATAAAACCTCTGTAGGCCATTTCCCTTAACCATTTAAAACATCTGCCCTACATGCATGGCGAAGCCTTGGTTTTGAGTCAGCCAAAAAAACCCTGCTCGAGAAGTGGTAGTGAGTTTTTCTGGAGTACTACTCCCTGGCCTTCCTGTCCTGTAAACTGAGATAAATACCCCTGCAGTGAACTTCGGAGCTGTGCTTATGAGCACATATTGCATAGTAACTGACTGCTTTGTCTTCAGAGGTCAGTTCTCTTTCTCTTCAACTTCCCCAAGTGACATCTGCTACGAGGGAAGTCTTCCAGTTTCTCAAGTTCTCTTTCAGGAGGGTGGCAACTTAGAGCACCCTTTCTCTTTGTGGAAATAAATGGCTGTAAAACTTAGAAAAATGCTAGCAGGAAAGCTAGTAACCACAATTAGTAATAGACTGCATTGATCTAGACAGATCCTTGTTCTTTTACTTCCATTGGAGCATACTTTACTCAGAGTAGAAGCCTTAGCTCAATGCTCAAACAGCCTCAGGTCAGGGCTCACACACTTCTTGAAAATGGCACTGTGGCTGCAGACACAAGGCTGCATCCTAAGTGTATGATTAGTGCTTGGAAGTTATTCTTTTTACTGGGGAGGAAATGCTACTGCAAACCTTAACCTTGAAAATTCAGACTGAAAAATTCCAACATAAGTCATAGATACAATTATGAATTAAATGAAAATGGATGTGTAAACCCCCTGAATCTCTCTGGATGACCCTTTTCTAGTGCTCTTTACTACACTGCCTACAGTGAATCTCCTGGGTAGTCGCATAATTAAAACATGTCTTCCCTATGTATTTTAATCAGTTACTCTGATGGTTAAAGATACTTTAAAACACAGTTATCACTTCCAAGCTGTATTAGCTTCTTATAATGGTTACTCTGAACAGTTGCTAACGTTTTGACCTTTGCAACTCATCTGAAAAGCAGACTTGACTGGGTATGGTGGCTCATGCCTGTAATCCTAAAACTGGGAGGCTGAGGTGGGAGGATCATTTGAGGCTATGAGTTTGAGACCAGCATAAGCAACAAAGTGAGAGCCCTGTCTCTAAAAATGATAATAATAATAACTTTTTAAAAAACTATAAAATTTTAAAAAGTGGATTTACTTGACTATTTATTATTAAAATGAGTTCAAATTGAGAATTTAAGTGGAAGCTAAATTATCATATGAATGATAAGTACTGATTAAAGGTTACTAGAGGACGAATAAAGAATCAGGGGAAAATGCAATTGGTTAAAGCTTTGTAGGCGAATCTCAGGTCCGAAATGGCACTGGCATGGGTGTCCATGTTTAGAGCTCAAGAGAAAAACCACAACTTCCTGGAAGAGGGCTCTCTGCATGTCCTCGCAGCAGCTTTCATTCAGTTGGCTTAAAAGAGGCTCACAATTTCTAAGTAACTATAAGTAGGGCAGCAACAGGAGCCGGTTAGAGTGTTGTTTTTTCTTCTTCTTTCTTTCTTTCGTGTCTTTCGTTAAAATCTTTAGTTACTAAGAAGCAACTATGAAGACTTCTGAGGAATAGTGAGGTGAAAGACAAAATTTTATGTGAAGACCAGTTCAGGTGAAAGGAAGAATCTGTTGTTTTAACTTCTCTAGTAAATTCTTAAGGGCTGGAATATAACTTTCATCATCTATTCAATTTAGGGCATTTGATTAGTACATTATGCACACTACTGAAAGCAATTCAGAGTTATTATTGTTTTTACTATTTACCCAGCAGAGAAAGTGCTGCATGCTAGACGCAGCAGAATAAAATCAGTGCTGTTAGACCAAACAGAAAAATGATACAACATTGAAAAGATCAGAACTCACAACAGAGGTGTCGAGTTCAATTTCTAGAGGCTACCTTGCTTCCAATATTCACTGACACAAAATAGTCTGGTCAATCTTTCAGTATAGATGGAATTAAATGAGAGTCGTATTAGTACATTCTTTCATTTTCTATTGTAGTTTAAATAAAAATGCTTTCGGTTAGCATATAAAAAACTGTCCTTTGGAAAACCTGAAGGGGTATACCTGTGAGCCACAGGAGAAAATGAAATTCAAGTTTCATTTGGAGGTGACTTTTAAAAATTTATATTTTGATATAATTTTAGACTTATGGAAACCTTGAAAAGGTAGTACAGAGCTTATGTATAACTTTCACTCACTTCCCTTAATTTTGACATCTTCTATAATGATTTTTGTAATTAGTAAAACTAGGAAATTAACATTGGTTAATACTGTTAACTGGAGTACAGACTTTACTCAAATTTCCTCAGTTTTTCTCAGAGGGTTCTTTTCTGGCTTACCCTTCAGATTGGCAAAATAGTGAAAATATCTGATAGACCAAATGTTGATAAGCATGTCCAGTTGAAATGTTCATGTATTGGTACCAACACGTCGTCAAATAATTTAGTAGTATCTAGAACTGCACTGTTCAATAGGGTAGACACTAGCCACATGTGGCTGTTGAGCACTTGAAATGTGTTGAACTAAGCTGAGCTGTAAGTATAAAATATCCGTTAATTTTCAAAGAGTTAATACAAAAATGTAAGCTGTTGCATTGATAATTTTTATTTGGTTCTATTTTGAAATAATATTTTGAATATATTGTATTAAATAAAATGTACTTAACATGTATATGTCTGACCTGCCCGGACCCTCGTAATTTGGACCCCAAGGCGCGACCGAATTAACCAGACGGAAAAGAAGTTCAGGCTTTATTGGAGAGTCTCCGGGCGGACTGGACTCATGATGGGAAGAGTCAGCAGTCTCGCGCAGGTGTTCTTTGTTCTGCAGTTTTTATAGGGGTAGAGGGACTGGGGGAGCGGGAGAGCTGATCTGGCGGGTGGTGATTGGGCAGGTTGGTCATTAGGCGGGAAGTCTGCCGAGCAGGGAGCTGGTGGGAGAGCTGATGAGGCAGATGGTGATTGGTCGGTTGCCGGGCAGGAAGATGGTTAGAATTGCGTCAGCTGAAGTTGTGCAGGCCGGGCCGGGACAATAGACGGAGTGAGACAAGGGACCTTCCTTGTGAGGGAGGAGGGGCTTTCCATGTGGCCGGGCCCGAGTGGGAGGAGGAGGGGGGAAAGGGGCCCAACTATCCCTTGCCAGACAGTATATATATTTTTTAACATGGGAACTAGAGAATTTAAAATTATATTTGGAGATCACATTATATTTCTGTTAGACAGCACTGGTCTTGAATGTAGAAAGAATACTTACCCTGAGACTCAGATATATTATTTTAGATGCACCCTGGAGAAATTCTCATACTTTTTCAAGAGGAACTATATGCAAGACTTTCATTTTATTCATTTCTCTAATAATAAGAAATTAGAAACAACTGACATGTTTATCAACAGGGGAATGCATTATAATACATTTATAGAATTTAAAAAGTAGTAGTAAAAATAGTCTAAATTTAATGATCAACTTAGGTAATCACTGCAAACAAAATGATTAAGAAAGCCAAACGGCACAAAGTTGAGTAAAACATCATATTATTTTAATGTAAAATTTAACAATTAAAAATATTAATTGTTATGGACATAGACATAAAGGATTAATATAAAACGTAAATGTGAGTTGGGGTTGATTGCATTTTTGACCTTAATTTTTTACCCCTTACTGTATTCATCTCTTTTGACTTGTAACTTACTTGCCCTCTCATTACATGTAGGCTGCACATTTTCTGCCTCTTTAATTTGGCCGTGTGTCTTGCTTTGGCCAAAAGCGTGAGATGGGAGTGGTGGTGTGACAGTTTTGAGCCTAGGCCTCAGGAGAGTGGTATTTCTCCTTCTTTTTCGTGCCTCTGCATTTATGAGAAAAAAGAATATACCTAGGCTAGTCCTAAGGGAAGATACATGGAACAGAGCAAAATGGCCCCAGCCAAGCCAAAACTTAACTGAATGTCTTCCAACTGGCCCTCACATGCATGAATGGGTTCTGCTGAGATCTGCACATTTTTCATTCAGATTCGTGATAATAAAAGATTGTAGTTTTAAACTACTGAGTTTTGGGGTAGTTCGTTACACAGCATTTTTCACAGTAATAGCTGATAAGCGAGATGTGTACCGGCAATGGTATAATATTTATATCTGGGACAGAGGAAGGTATGTTGTATATCCAAATATTTTTTCTTTTAAAATTGTCATATAAATATGTGAAAATGAACATTTATTGAACTTGGATAATATATGATTTTATTATAATTCAAGTTTTTCTTTATGTTTGAAAATGTAACTTTTAAAAGATAAAATATTTTTAATAGTAAAACTAGAGTTATAATTGCCTGCTTTTATAGTTATTTCATTTATGATTTCATGCAAATGTCAATTTTCTGATTTTTTGGTTTATGTACATTACTGGCTTGCTTAAATAGCTGTGGTTTTCGCTTTATGTTTACAGACAGTCATCTCTTCTAGTTTAGCATATGTCCCACAATTTTCATTTTTTAGATAAAATACTCTTATTAATGGTTGCATTAAAATGAAATGGAATGGATTTGGTAAACCATTAATTTGTATTTTCAGTTTCTGTCATGATCTTATCTACTACAGTGTGAATCAGATGGCAGTGAACAGACTTCTAATTTCAACACATGGTTAAATCTGAAAAGCGATGAGTGGTAACTCAGCTCTCTTTTTCCTAGTTTTTATTCAGAAGTAATGAGACATACACAGCTAGATACAGCTCAATTCTCTGCTTGTGGATAAGCGGAGCATTTGAAGCTTTTTGTCCCAGCTAGTGTCTTTTTCACCAGCCATTTGTGTTGTGCTCGTGGCAGCATTGTGATATGTGAGATAGAAAGAGCAGAACAAACTTATGTGGGCGGAGTCACGGGCAGACGTGGGAAATGAAAAGTCAATTGCACATGAAGCAAGGCCAGGAAAGGGAAATTGAGCACTCCTGACAAAGAATGTATAGAAGGCAGTATGAATATTCGCGCAAAAGTGGTTTTTTAAAAATGTATCATACGATGTTAATACGTATCTATTCGTTTATGTTGTTTTTTAAAATTTGGCAACAAAACCCTTTCTGCAGCAATGAGCTAAAAAAGTTTATGTTTAATTAAAAATGAAGTACATATTTCTGTTACTCAAGGAAATCAATGGTAGATGTGAATTTGCGCAGAACATTTCTCAGCATTTTCCGTCCACTATGGGCTCTGTAGTACTGTCACTGACCACATGAAAAAAAGAAGACACAGATGTGCCAAAGAAGTACCAGCATCTACTTCAAAAGCCAGTCATTATTTTATGAAGACTGCAGAGATTAGGTGACTCGGCACTTCATGCATTGATGAAAGTCTCTGTGATATTAGTTAAACGGAGCCTGAAAACCATAAACTGCTAAGACCCATTAGAAGCCACCTTAACATGTTGAAATCATGTTTCACACTTACTGATGGGTGGTTTGAAGTTCCTCTAATGCATGCAGTTGTCCAGTATTCTGAATCCTCAGGCAGTCCCCACACACAGGTCCTTCCTCAGTCTGCAACTGCTCCTTTCTCCCTTGGATACCATTTCCGCTTGTGATTTTGATGCAACCTCTGATAGGATTTTCAGTTGGGATTGCATCCAGAAAAGCATCAGCTTCAGCTTATCCCTTCTTCTGTGCCCTCCTGGTTTTGACTATCACACCATATTTTTGTGCATATATGCTTTCTTCAGGTTGCCTTTACTTTAAAAAGAGGAAGTGATAGGAGTGAAGTTGTTAGTGTTCTCAGTGAAATATTATTTAGAAGTGGGGATAATTCCATCAGTTATTTTAGCTAAATTTCTTGGAATAGAAAATTTCCTCAGTAATAGACAATCTGACTTGAGATCTAACAGAAATGAAGGAAATACTTATGTCCAGAAAGAATTTACAACGTTGGAACTACACTTATAGTTCCAAAACCTTACCTTCCTTCTTCTATTACAAACTTCTAAAGTATTAAGTTTTGTAATACTATTGTTCCAAATAATTACCATTACAATCCCAATATTGTAGCCAAAAATATAAATCTCCTCCAAAGACTTCACATATTTTGATCCAGATTCTGTTTTTTAATATTTGTGCTATTTCTATGAGGTTACAAGTGGAAAAAAAATTATCAGTTTATTTTAAAAGTGGAGGAATTTTCCAGGCTTCTCCAGGAGTGAATGCAGTAGAGATTAAATGAGATCTACTCATTCACATTCTATAGCTCTTGATTCCAGGTTGTTTGCATCCATCTTTCTCTCTTTCTCTTTCCTTTCTCTCTCACTTTCTTTTCTTTCTCTCTCTCTCTCTCTCTCTGTCTGTCTCTCTGTCTCCCCCACCTCCCTCTCCCCCTCCTTCCCTCCCTCCCTCTCTCCCTCCCTCTCTCCCTTCCTTGCTTTCTTTGGAGTTTCACTCCTGTTGCCCAGGCTGGAGTGCAGTGGTGCAATCTTGGCTACTGCAACCTCCGCCTCTTGAGTTCAAGTGATTCTCCTGCCTCAGCCTCTTGAGTAGCTGGGGTTACAGGTGCGCGCCACCACACCCAGCTAATTTTTTTGTATTTTTAGTAGAGACGGGTTTCAGCATGTTGGCCAGGCTGGTCTTGAACTCCTGACCTCAGGTGATCCGCCCACCTCAGCCTCCCAAAGTGCTGGGATCACAGGCGTGAACCACCGCACCCGGCTTGCATTTTTCATTCACAGTCTGTAGCTCCCGATTCCAGGTTGTTTGCATTTCCTCAGTGGAAATGATTATAAATCATGAGAAAAATGGTAATAAGGTTACTGTTACTGGAAATTTTCGAGTTGTCCATGGAGGTACTTTCTTTTTAGGAAAGAACATACAGTGTATCACAGTTTCTTGCATGAACCTCTTTAGAAGAAAAGAAGTTCAAAGGGGATGTCCAGAGGCCATAGCTCTGGGACTACAGTGAATTGATGATACTTAGTCAACAGGGGAATTTCTCAAGCCTTCTTAAAGCTTAACCCACAACCACACCTGTCAGCAGTTTCTACCAAGTCAGAAACATTTACAAGTATATTACACTTAAAATGTAAAGAATCTTCAACTCCCTCTTAAACAACTGTCTTTATCCCTTGAAAAGAACTGAATCTAAATAATGGGACTCTGCATATTTGACAAATTACTCATTTCCTGCAAATGCAAAACCTAAGTAACCTGAAATGAGGATAGCAACACATTGTACAGTATGAGTGTGTTTCAAAGGATTCAAGCTTCTCTGAAATATTTCTGTTTAATCGAAGTCCAAAGAAGGTAGAGCTCTTACAGTCTTTCTCTACTCCAGGCAATTTCCCTTTTAAAGCATCAACTGGAATTTCTTTTTTTCACCAATTGAAAAAAATGATTCTTTTTTTTTTTGTTTGTTTTTTTGAGATGGAGTCTTGCTCTGTTGCCCAGGCTAGAGTGCAATGGCGCGATCTCAGCTTACTACAACCTCTGCCTCCTGGGTTCAAGCAATTCTCCTGCCTCAGCCTCCTGAGTAGCTGAGATTATAGGCACCTGCCATCATGCCCAGCTAATTTTTGCATTTTTGTAGAGATGGGGTTTCACTATGTTGGCCAAGCTGGTCTTGAACACCTGACCTCAGATGATCCGCCTGCCTCTGCCTTCCAAAGTGATGGGATTACAGGTATAAGCCACTGTGCTTGACCAAAAACTGATTCTATTAGTGTTAGTTTATTTTGTAGTTAATAGTTCCTACACTAAATTGTAATTTGTGCAGATGAATTTTGGAGACATGTTGTTCGTTAGTGTTTAGTTTGAAATTATAAATGAACTAGAAAGTTCTAATATTTATGGGATTGGTTCATACTACTGAGTAATGCTTGAAATATTTAGTCTGTCAGACTTCAGGTGAAATAAAAAGCTAAATATTCTGCAGAGAGATCATTATCTTTCCATTAAAAGATATATAGAAAATGTGGTTTCATGGTAAGTCATTATGACATTTAATGATCTGTATTATTTAAAATGAACCAATGTGAAGTTTTTATAGAGAAAATAAATTATTCTTCTAATCTGATTGACTATCAGTGGACCTAACAAAAGTAGAAGAAAAAGAATAAAAAGATTAAGTTCCCTTTGTCAAAGATAAATAAAACCAGACATTACAGCAGTGAAAATAGATTTTATTCAGAAACTACTGACCACAGGAGAAAGAGATGTTCCCAGTACTTTAGGAGGCTGAGGCAGGAGGATTGCTTGAGGCCAGGCATTTGAGATGAACCTGGGCAACATAGCAAGGCCCTGTCTCTAAAAAAGAAAAAAAAAAAAGAGAAGAAACAGCTGAGTTTCATTCTGATTTGTGCAGAAGTGACTGAATGTTTTAAAGGGAAAATGAGGGAGTAGGGACAGGGAGTGAGTGAAGTCACAGGCACTGCATATGTATCTCAAAGGGAAAGAGACAGGACTCACAATTATAATACATTTTAATAAGTGCACTGAGAAAGAGATGTCAAGGGCCTGTCATCAGGTATTGGCCAGAACACACAGGAAGTGGTTCTGATACGCCTGAGCTTTTTAAGACAGAAATTCAGCATAGTTGGGTCATACCAGGGATGCCACCTTAGGCTGCTTAGAATCCATACTAGCTCCCGTGGGTCAGGTGTCTTAGAGCAGGGATTGAAATGAAGTTGTTATGTGCTGAGACTTCTTTTTCTCTCTCTTTCTCTTCTCTCCTTCCCTTTGTTCCCTCTTATTCTGTCAGGATGCCCTAATGGAAATAGACATTACCACTGTAGCTATTTTAAGCAAGAAGGATTCTAATACAGAACATGATGTACTTAAACAATTACTGAAATGATAAAGGAGAGAATAGTAGGCTGGATGTCCAGGATGACCCCAGATTGACTCGATTAGAAAGCTCCTGCCTCTGAAGTCTTCACTAAAGCTGTAAGTTTAGAAACAATTCCTGGAGCTGCTTTTCAGGTGTTACAAAGCTGGAATTAAGAAGTGGGGCTCCATCGATGATAGACTGGACAGGGAAAATGTGGCACATATACACCATGGAATATTATGCAGCCATCAAAAACGATGAGTTTGTGTCCTTTGTAGGAACATGGATGAACCTGGAAACCATCATTCTCAGCAAACTGACACAAGAACAGAAAATCAAACACCACATGTTCTCACTCATAGGCGGGTGTTGAACAATGAGAACACAAGGACACAGGGAGGAGAGCATCACACACTGGGGTCTGTCAGGGGGAAAAAGGGGAGGGACAGTGGGGGGTGGGGAGTTGGGGAGAGATAGCATGGGGAGAAATGCCAGATATAGGTGATGGGGAGGAAGGCAGCAAATCACACTGCCATGTGTGTACCTATGCAACAATCTTGCATGTTCTTCACGTGTGCCCAAAAACCTAAAATGCAAAAAAAAAAAAAAAAAAAGTGGGGCTCTGCTACCACTGCAACTGCCTTCCAACACTGATAACACCAGAAAGTGGATTCCCATAGCTACAAGCTAGGCATTGACTCTTGACACCCAAGAAGCTGTAGAATAGTTGCTGACAGTTTACTTTAGAAACACCTCAAGTTTCCACAACTTTACATGAAAACAGAAATAAGAAGACAGCTTTGACCTTGCTGCTTACTTCCGAATCTTCTAATAGAAGAATGAAAACTAACTTGCATCCAGAATAGTGACTACCCAAGTATCTTCATGTCTTTTCATTTTCCTCCCTTCTATTTTCTTATCTCCAGGGTTTTGGAGGCATGAAAGAATTAATCTCTAGATGGAATCAGAGAAGTTGTCTAAATATGGCCCTTATGGTGTCTATGAAAAGCTAAATATGACGTTGTCCAGTGGGGAGTATGTTGTGGTGGTCCTTTAGATAGAGGAAACAGTCTATTTTAAAATATAGGTTTAAGAAAGTTTGATGAGCTATGACTGGGTGGAGTGTAATCCCAGTGCCTTGGGAGGCTGAGTCAGGAGGATCACATGAAGCCAGGAGTTCAAGATCAACCTGCTCAATATAGCAAGGCCCTACTTCTAAGACAATTTTTTAAAATTAGCTGGGCATGATGGCATGCACCTGTAGTCCTAGCTAGTTGGGAAGCTGAGGTGGGAAGATTGCTTGGGCCCAGGAGTTCAAGGTTACAGTGAACTGTGCCACTGCACTGCAGCAGCCTGGACAACAGAGTGAGACTCTATCACAAGAAAAATAAAAAATAAATAATAAAAAAAAAGTTTGCTGAGCAAAGGAATAGTTTACTTCACACACACACACAAATAGTTTGCTTGAACAAAACTACATTTGTTTAACACAGTTCTGTTATAAGTAGCTCCAATTCTAGAAAAGAGTGAAATGTAAGAACTTACCTCTAAGTATAAGGCTGGGACCTCTGAAAGAACAATAATATCTGAATAAACTGCTACTTTGTATTTGTCCAACATTGCTTTATAGTTGCTACAGGAATTACATCTAGGCCAATGACAGCCAATAGCTATTTTCTTAATAAACATTTTTCCCCTCTAAGCTCCTAACTCAGTATTTATTAAGCTTAAAAGAACACAGAATATCTTCATTATTATAGAGGTAAATATTTTATTTTCTGATTCATTTAACAAATATCAAGTGCCAAGTTTGTACTGGAAATAGTCCTTAGTACAGAAGAAAGGCTGATGACTGTGTCTATGACAAAGAATCTTTAATGAGGAAACAGATGTGCAGGCAGCGTCAATATAAATCAGACAATTGGTTTGAAGGGGTAATGTTCAGAATGGTACAGGAACTCAGAAACAGCTTTCCTATGTCACCTGGAGACAGCAAGGGCCTCATGGAGGAGGCAGCATTTAAGCTGAGAAGCAAAGGCTGAGTAGGAATTTTCTAGATAGTTTAATATGATAGAGTAGAAAGATATTCTAGGAAAAGGAAATTGCGTTTCATATATCAACTGTTCTCAGTGAGGAGAACATGGGAACGAGATAAGACAGCAACACAGGACCAGTTGGCCACTGACCTCAAAGGGATGTATAGCTATGAAGTCTGTGTGGTAGAAGCTGCAAGTCCTCCAGGAAGTTGGAGAAGGGAGGTTTCTTGAGGTCCAGATGTACCAGTTTTGTGCAGGGAGTGGAATTTGACTAGGACTTGTACTTGGAAACACTGAAGGGAGAGTTGCTCCAGGTGTGGTCAGCAATGTGGACCAGGGTCCAGAGGCTGTGTCAGTGTGGTCCACCTGTCGGAAAGTGAAATGTATAAACCTGTCTTTAGCAGGGGCACAGTTCTGAGATTGTAAAATTAAAGCTGGACATGTTACTGGGATATGCTATCAAAGCTAAAAATTCTAGGGGGCACTTACGGAAATGCCCGAAAAGTATAGCAGAGAATGCTGTAGCTGGGAGTCAGCAGATTCAAGATCTAATGGAGTTTATCATTGGTTCTGGAATGTTGGAAATATCACCCAATTCCCAAGTTTCTGGAGCTATAATATATAAAATGTAAAATGAGGATTGTTAAACCTCATAATCCGTAAGGCCACTTCTGCTTCTGAGTTACCACATGTGTTTAATAAATAGGGACCTGTTGAAATTTTTAGTGGGTTTTATTGTGGTGCTATTGCTATTTGGCTTTAAGAAGGCAATATTAAGTTTGGGGAACTGGGATTTAGGTCCAGGGGTTTTGAGTTCAAGTTTTGCCTCTGCCTCTTGCTAGCTTCATGACATTGATCAGGAAAGTCATTAGTCTTCTTGAGATCATTTCCTTATCTATGAAGCTGGGATAATGTTTGCTTTGCCTAAAACATAGGTTGTTGGAGGATCAAGTGTGATGATTATGTAAAATATTGTGTATTCTGTTAAGTGCCACAAGAAATATTTTTAAAGAGATAAAGTGGCAGACTATGATGGTAATCTTATACAAGGAGATATAATTTGGAGATAAGTAGTACCTGTGAGACTAGAAAGCTATGAACATACCAGACATTTTGAATGAAATGTAGATAGAAAATAGATAGTGACTTATCCCGCAGGTTGATGAAAAAGAGAGAGAGAGTGAGGATGGTTACAGTGACTAAGGAGATGGCGACACATTTATTTTAAATCTCTATGCTGGACATGGTAGAAAATCTATTTTAGTGTGAATGGATAGTGTAACTTACTTAGTTTTTGAGTTCTGGTTCAAAAGTAAGCCAAAATGAAAATTTTACTTGCAAATTTCAAGAAGCAAATGAAAAGAGAACCAGATCTTAGAACGACATTTCCATTTCTGTATTGTGCACTAATATTTTTATACAACATATTTTTAGGTAATAAAAATTTCATCATTTATTTGTCTACTCTGGAAAGGAAAAAAAAAGATAAGCTATAAAGCAGTCGAATTTTATCAAACCATTGCTTGATACTTTGTAAGTAAAATCAGAAAACTGGAAGCAAAAAGGGAATGCTTCTAGAAACTGTAGTGAGTTCCGCATCAAATCCTAAGATGTGTTTGTGGTCCAGTTTCCTGCAATTGCTACCATAAAGGGAGCATTTCAGACTCAGTGCTCTGTAATGTGGCTGCTTTCCTCTGGAGTTCCTCCAATCCTTCATGCATAGCTGGGGGAATGCAGACCTCTGGAGGCTGTATTTTACAGGTCGCTATGGGACTGTCTAAATATTATGAACAGTGCAGTAGTGTATGACATACAACAGCCCAATGCCATGAAATTAGAGCAGCTAGAAATCATTTCCATACCCTTGAAATGTAACCTTCTAGTTTAAAAGAATGCATGAATGTTTATCATAAATAAGTTATCCTTTATAACACTAAGTTACATCCTGGGTGGAGATGTGAAGTCTGGGACTTCAAAAGAGCTTTAGTTCAGAGAGAGGTCGCTAGACCCTAACAAGCAGCTACACAAGCAGGCCAGGGAAGGCCTACTCAGGGGAAGGAGGAACATAAAACTTGGTAGTTTTCAGGATGTAAATTGTAATATTGGTGTTACAAATAGAACTGCTTTAAAATCTCACTCCAAAGGTGTGCGTGGAGGTAAACAAGCTAACATAACTTTGGGATCAGGCAAGTCACCTGGAGCAAAAACAGGGCTTGCTCTTTCAACACTCTTTTTTTGTTCTGTGAGACCCCAAACTCTCAGCTACTCAGGGTTTGATGTTTGACTTTTTTTCAGATTCCAATAATTGTTTATGAAACCTGATTCACATTTTAAGTCAGAAGTTACCCACCATAAAACACGCCTCCCCCTCCTCCCTGTTTCTACTTCAGTTTCATTTAAATAAGAAATACAGCTCTCTGGGCACAATTTTTGAATAACAGTTCTGTGAATGCTATTTGCTTCAGCAGGTTATGCCAAAGCCAGTTTCCTCTCTGAATGAACGTTTCTAATGTGTGAATTCAAAATACAATAAGCATACGTCATCAGCTGCACTAAGTGAACAGGAACTAAGTGCAGCTGGGCTTTGTGGCTTTTCTTGTTTTCTTTCCTTTTTTCTCCCCTTCTTCAGACAGTTGCTATTGAATACTTTTTTCTTTAATGAAAGAGGGTAAAACATTTCTCACAAATTTTTCTGCCTGCACCAAGACATTCAAACTAAACAACTGAAAATGTAAAAGGAACAAAGTTTTACTTTGCAAGACGTGGGGGAGCCCATCTGCCTCCGTGTCCGGTTCAGTGTCATCCACAGTGGAAAGTGTCCACCTGGTGTTGCCTGTTTTCTTATTTACCCTGCCTGGGAGGGGAAGGAAAATTACCTTCCCATATTTATTTTTTAGGATTTTTATTAAAATAGCATAAAATATACTTTAACAATACATTTTTTGTCTATGTAAGGTTTTTTGGGTACGCCACCACCTGAATATCCCTGTGTAGAAAAAAATATATAGAATTAGTAGGGGAAGTTTAAAAATATCTGTTAAATGTCTCCGTTTTAAAACATCAAGCCTCCAATTTTCCCTTCTTTCTGAGGCTATTGGTGTACAGTGGAAGGAAGTCATCAGGACAGGAATAAAGTTCAACTACAATCAAGAGTAAACATAATAAACTTGAGAATAAATCAAATTCTGTGACCTCCTTGGTATTATCTTTTGTAATTTTTTTTGAAATAAGTGGCTCATTCATCTAGTCTTGAAAATATTTTTTGCTATTGAGTTTCTCTTCATATATTCCACGTAAGAAATGCTTTTTTTTTTTATTGCTTTATATGCATGAGGTCTGTGCAACTGAGTTTTTCTTCAAGCATCAAACAAGATACAGGAATGTAATGGACAAATATGAAAAAAAGATGCTTGGTTTTATTTATGTTCTAGTCAGAAGTTTCTAACCATTGCTTTTCTCCTATGAAATGGAAATTTAAGCAATCAACATACAACTTTTAAAAATGCCTGACATGAAAGATCATTGCATTAAAAGATATTAGTATTAGAAGTGTGCACAAAGGTAAAAGCTGTTATCTGTAAACAGATTAAAAACCAGTAGACTTCTCCAGTACCGATCTGTAATCTTTCTGCCCGTTGCCCAGCTTAGTGAGACACAGATTCTACTGAGTGGACAAAAATTGCCTGATAGTTGCTGTTGTTGAGTTTCTGAAGAAGGAAATTGATTAGTCAACTGTGTCGTCCATGAGTGGCATGAATATGACACAGAGGTAACGGATATCTTCTGTGCTTCATCAAATGGTAGTGTACATGATGTCATTTAACAATTCTGGGGAGACATGATATCTTACATTATCTCTTTGGCAAAAATCTGTTGCCTTCCTTTGGTTGAAGGCTTCAAATGGTTGCTCTAGATGATTGAATAACAAAATATATTATGAAAATGAATTTCATTCCCTCTTACAGTCTGTAAAGTAATAGATTCTTTATGAGTAGTTCTCAACTAGGGCACCCCACAGGGGACATGTCACAAGTTCTAAATATCACAATTAGATTTCTCTTTTTTATTTTCATGACTGCAAGTGCCTAGGTTGGGGAGGTGCTGTTGGCATCTAGTGGTTAGAGGCCAGGGATAATGGCAAACATACCACAGTGCATTGGATGGCCTCCCACCGGTAAAACTCGTGCAGCCCCAGTGTCAATAGCACCGGGGTTGAAAAATCCTGCTTTATATGAATAATCACCTCATATATAAAAACAAAAAAATAATTTTGTTAAAAAAAATTAGTCACGTTATACCTGGTTTGAAACTATAGGACAGAATTGTATATTTAAAGACACGAAAAGGAGACATATTTCCTCTTTCATTTGTGTGTGAGGATCAATTTACCTTACTCCACTCATTCATAAACTCCCAAAGAGAGGCCATCTTCAACCTTGAGAATAAGTTGATAGCAAATTGCAGGAAAGAAAGTTCTAGTTCACATTGAAGTTGTAAGCACTGCATACATTATTATAACTCATATTATGCTGAGTTATTAAATAGCAACACATCTGGGTTTTCCTCTTGTTGGAGTATGAGAGTGGGTGAGGTATACAATGTCATTGCATGGTATCACTGCGCTTCTAATTATAATAAGCATTGGAAGTTGGTATTTGTTTTAGATTTTAATCATGAAAACTCTCTTCCCATTTCTCTCTCTCATTGTGACAGAGGGCAGGAAAAAGAGGACCTGGCAGAACACTGGAAAAAATATGGAAGCAGTTCACTCAGCTTAGAGAAATAGACTGGACTGTATTACTTTACCTTAGCCAATGGGCCGTATTGAAAGAAACCTAATTTCAAAGAAAACAGCTGACAAATATCTCGGTCCCTAACTGGAGCTAGTATATATGTGTACATGCAGCTATTACCAAACTGAGAGTAAAAATGGCATCATACATCAGTAAACGAAATGACAGTGACTCCGACACTCCATCATGCTAAAACTTTCCAAGGATTTAATTACTGAATAGCAATCCTCTCCTTGAAAAACATTTCCATATTATTTCTGGGCTCTTCAGAGGGGTACCTCACATGCTTTCACCACATGGCCCCTCATTCCTTCCTCTCTCCTGTACTGCCCCTCCTGGCTGGAGTTTACTGCCTCATGCCCCTGGGAGGCACCTCTCCTGGGCCTCTCAGTTGACCCGTATCCTGCTAAGGAAGCACCCTCTGCCAGATTCTCTCAGAGCTGCCACTGTCAAATATGCTGGCATTGTGGATCAGGTTCTAAACAGAGACAAGAAAATCATCTTCTCTTTAATTTTTTTTAGATAGCCGGGCCCTTACACAGCATTGTTTGTACCTAGAGATTCCTAATGTCTTTGCAAAGGCAGCCTTTCTGTTTCATGTTTTAGCAGTTCCTAAAACTAACAAAAAAAACCCCTAACTCTTTGACCGGGTGCAGGCAGAAGTCCAGACACATTGCTAGTCCTTCTCACCCCTGGATAGTGGTTCTTTTTCCCTACTGACAAAAATAATATGCAGCCTTAGCTCAACCTACTAGTTTACATTCCTAAACCAGAATGTTTATTATTATCCAGAATATTTATTCCATTTAGATTAATGATGACATCATAGATTTAATAGATGGATATTTTCTTTACATTTATGTAACAGAAAGGCCAGTTTGGAGATTGCCAAAAATCAATAGTCTATTCTAAAATCAAATAGAAATGTCTACTGCTGGTAGAGAAATCTAACTGTGATATTTAGAAACAGTTTCCCTCAACTTGGTCTTAGTGACATTTTAAACACCTTGGTGTTCAGTTCCAGCCAAAGCATATCGTTAAATAATAGCGAAAAAAGGACTTTTTAATAAAAGAGGAATGGAGTAAGATGTAAAAATTTCAGTACAAGTATCATTAGCCAAGAGCAGTGGTGTATACAAAGAATTTTGGTTAACCTAGAACTTCTGAAAAATCTAGATGGTTCAGAACTCTACTTTTTGCTGCACTGAAGAAAAAATGTCTTTTCTAATTACTTTTAAATTTCTATGTTCAGCCTGACCAGTCCCCAGAACTTGGACTCATGTGTCCAGTTCTCAGCTCGCTGTCTTCGCATCTCAAACTCCTGTGTTGAGAATTGAACTCCAGACCCTCCCCTTGCACACTGCCCCATTCAGACCCTCTTCCACACTTTTTTATCTAAGTCCATGGCAACACCAGTTTTTCAGGTCCTCAGGTCAAAAACCTTGGAGTCATTCTTTATTCCTCTTGAAATTTCTCTTCTCCCTTAGTAAAACCCATCACCAACCTTGTGAGTTCCAGAGTCTGTGACTTTCAGTATTTGAGCCAAGCCACCATTATCTTTCACTCGGATTATTGTGGTAGTTTTCTAAGTGGTCTCCTGTTTCCACTTTGGGCTCCTAAACTAATTTCAACACAGATCTTATACTTTAAATTGCTCAAATCTTTCCAATTATGTCTCATTTCTCTCATAGTGAAAGTCAGAATTTTTACAAGAATTTAAAAGGCCCTTCAAAATATGTTTTCCTGCCTTCTTACCTGTTTGACCTGACATCTCCTACCAAAGCCTGCTTCTTTGGTGTGTGACCTGTGCAGCCACGCAGGGCCCTGTGCTGAGAATGTTTGGGTTTATGCATGCTTTCAGGTTCTGCTGTCCTTAAGAAATTTTAACAAGGGGTCCCACAGGATTGTGTAGCCAGTTGATCCTGTCATCTGTTCTCATTTCTACTTTTAAGCTGACCTCATCAAACTGCTGCAGACGCTCCAGGCGCCCTCCCTCCTCCAGTGCCTTTGTACTTGCTGTTCCCTCTGCAGAGCACACATGACTCACATCTGCATCTTCTTCATGTCTTTGTTCTAGTGTTAACTGTTAAGTGAGACTCACTCTGACCACATTATTCATATTGCAAACTCTCCACAGTCTCCTTACTGTGATGCATTTTTTTTCTCTTACTTAGGATCTTATCACGTATTAAATTTTTCCTTTGGTATTATGTTAATTGTGTACTATGTGTATTTCCCTCTTTTGAATATAACAAAGTTCACAAACTCAAGAATCTTTATCTGTTTATTCATTGTTGCACACTAGGTACTTGACATATAGTAGATTTTTTTTTTTTTTTTTTGAGACAGAGTCTCACTCTGTCACCCAGGCTGGAGTGCAGTGGCGCAATCTTGGTTCGCTGCAACCTCTACCTCCTGGGTTCAAGCAATTCTCCTGCCTTAGCCTCCCAAGTAGCTGCGATTGCAGGTGCATACCACCACCCCCTGCTAATGTTTTGTATTTTTTTTTTTTTAGTAGAGATGTGGTTTCACTGTGTTCCCCAGGCTGGTCCTGAACTCCTGACCTCAGGCAGTCCACCTGCCTCAGCCTCCCAAAGTGCTAGGATTACAGGCATGAGCCACCACACCTGGCCACCACATAGTAGCTCTTAATAAATATTTGTTGAATGAATAAATAAATATTATAGATGGATAGCAGAATCCAATATATAATAGAATAGGGAATAACATGCTATATATAATTTTATTGTAAAATGTGACACATTTCATTCACAGTGAATTGTTTTGTTGAGTCCATATGCTACGCGTTTCACTCTAATTCAAAAAATAACGTGTCAAGATCTTCTAAAATGCCAGTAAAACATGAGAAGACTTTATATAAAAGTAGTCAACTTTAGGCCAGTATTGAGGTATGAAATATTTTGTGAGGAGGGGCATCAGTGTCTTTGCGACATAAAGAAAAAAATCTAGTGATTGGGATTCTTCATTAAAAAGACACAAAATATTTACCCTTCCATCATACATCCTTCATAAAAAATAACCAACTTTAAGTACACAAATAACTTAGTGATTAGCAAAAGTGAAACCTCCTGGTATAAGGTCTGAGTCTGGACAGCACTGAAGGCAGAAGTGAAGAGCCAGATCTGACTTAGCTTTGCTGTTTCATTTCCTTTAAGTGAGGCTCTGAGTACGTGGCTTTCCTCATCTCTTCACAGATTATGCTGCAGATCTAGACGTTTCATACATCAGCACATCTTGTCCTGTATTTGGCCCTTGTATAGAACTTTGTCTATGAAGAGATGTCAGGTTATTAGCAGAAATCAGTCCTTTCTCTCTGGGTATTCCTTTTGTTTTTTTCCTTGAATTTTGTTATGAGTTTTATTCTTTTAACTTTTACTATCAGGTGATAATCTTGTTTCTCAGTTTGCTGAGAAGATAGAAACAATTAGAGGAGAACTCCTGAAAACTCCCACAGTCTTATCTCTTCAACCTCGGGCCTCCGTGCTCACTTCTGCGTTCTCTCTTGTTCCCAAGGAGGCATTATCCATGCTGGAGTCCGGGGCAGCAGCTCCCCTACTTCTGGAGGAATCACTGCAGCAGTTCTCCTCTCTCTGGAATTTTCTCCTTGCTAGCATGATCTTTCCCATCAGCATCTAAATATGCTGTGCCTTCTCCCATTAAAAAAAGTGTGATCTTGGCTGGGCGCAGTGGCTCACGTTTGTATACCAACACTTTGGGAGGCCGAGGCAGGTGGATCATGAAGTCAGGAGATTGAGACCATCCTGGTCAACATGGTGAAACCCCGTGTCTACTAAAAATACAAAAAAATTAGCTGGGCATGGTGGCATACACCTGTAGTCCCAGCTACTTGGGAGGCTGAGGCAGGAGAATCTCTTGAACCCAGGAGGCGGAGGTTGCTGTGAGCCAAGATCACGCCACTGCATGCACTCCAGCCTGGAGACAGAGAGACTCCATCTCAAAAAAAAAAAAAAAAATATGTGATCACCTCTTGATCTGATTACCTGCCTTTAGCTACTGTACCATTTTTTCTTTCTTTATAGTATGAAAGAATCAATTATGCTTACTATCTCCAATAGTGAATAAAATTAATTCATTAACTTTTGTTTTCAGCATTTGACAGAAACTGCCCTTGTCTATGTCATTAAAACCAAGATCTATCATCAAACCCCTCTTGCCTACCTAAGAGTAGAATCAGAGTTGACTATTACTTCCTCCTTGGCAAGTTCTTCCACATGTCTTCCAGGGCAAACCTGGTTTACCTTTGACTTCACTGGCTGTTCCTTTTCATTTTCTATTTCTGGTTCCTCTTCATAACCTCAGTTCTTAACGTTGGAATGTCCAAGGCTCAGACCTCAAATCTCTCTTCTTCTCTCATTCTCAATGAATGTGTGATCTTTCATTCTTAAGGTTTTGGTATCATTTGTATGCTGAAAACTCCCTAAATTTAAATCCTTATCTGAATCTCTACTTTTATTCAGGATATAGTTATTTTTACTTGAATGTTTAATTGGTTTCCCTAAATTAGGATGTCTGTATTTTCTATCACTCTTAACTGGCTTTTGCTAAATTCTTTCTACTCTCTATGTATATACAGGGACTCCATTTTTTCGGGTGCTCAGACTGCAATCTTTACAGTCAATCTTTATGCCACTCACATCTAGTCTGTGGTATATCCTGTTAATTTTGTCTTTGAGATATATTCAGAGTATCTGATTCTTTTTTTTTTTTTTTTTTTTTTTGAGACGGAGTTTCGCTCTTGTTACCCAGGCTGGAGTGCAATGGCGCGATCTTGGCTCACCGCAACCTCCGCCTCCTGGGTTCAAGCAATTCTCCTGCCTCAGCCTCCCGAGTAGCTGGGACTACAGGCACGCGCCACCATGCCCAGCTAATTTTTGTATTTTTAGTAGAGATGGGGTTTCACCATGTTGACCAGGATGGTCTCGATCTCTTGACCTCGTGATCCACCCACCTCGGCCTCCCAAAGTGCTGGGATTACAGGCGTGAGCCACCGCGCCCGGCCTGTATCTGATTCTTTCTTGACACTTCCTCTGGTACTGACTTTCTCTAAATAAGACTGATTCTCCTTTGTTTGGATTATAGCAATGACCTCTTAGCTCATCATGCTTTTTAAGTTTTCCATTCCATCTCTCACCTTCAGTCTATCCTAAATACAGCAACCAGAGTGATCCTTAAAAAAAGTGTTAATTATTCATTCCACTGCTCAGAATCCTCTGTTGACTTTCTACTTAGAACAAAGCCAAAGTCCTACAGGCTCTAAGTAGTCTGATCCGTAATTCCTCAAACTTTATCTTCCTTTTGTGTGCTTTACTTCACTCACAGATCTTCCTTTACTGTGCTAGGCACCTTTCTTTTCTTTCTTTTCTCTTTTCTTTTCTTTTTTTCTTTTTTTTTTTTTGACAGAGTCTTGCTCTGTCACCAGACACCAAGCAGGAGTGCAGTGGCACAACCTTGGCTCACTGCAACCTCCGCCTCCTAGGTTCAAGCAATTCTCCTGCCTCAGCCTCCCGAGTAGCCGGGACTACAGGTGTGTGCCACCACGCCCAGCTAATTTTTGTATTTTTAGTAGAGACAGGGTTTCACCATGTTGGCCAGGATGGTCTCAATCTCTTGACCTTGTGATCCATCTGCCTCAGCCTCCCAAAGTGCTGGGATTACATTTTTTTAAACAAATTGTGACCTCCACCTGGAAGAATATTCCTTGACTACCTAAATAACTTGCTCTCTAACTTCTTTTAGATTTTACTAAAATCTTGGCTTTTCAACGATGCTTTCACTGACCATCGTATTAAATTGCAGCCTCTCAACACACTTTATCCTCCTTTTCTGATTTATTTTTATTCCCAGCAGTTATAACCACATAACTTCTGTATATTTACTTGTTGCCAGTTTTTACTGCCTGTCTCCTCACACTGGAATGTAACTCCCAGCAGGTATTTTTGTCTTGTTCATTTTCCTGGTTCCTATAACAGTGCCTGCCATGTAGTAGTGCTCAAGAAATATTTGTTTAATAAATGATGGATATATTTTATACATACTTGTTTATATGCATATATAACTAAAGTCTTCAGTAAGTAAAGGGAAAAGTTACAGATCTTACTTTAGGCCACTGAGAGATGCTAGGTAAAAAGAAATCACAGAGATTCAGTGAGATATAATTATTTTTGTTTTTTTTGAATGAAATGTTATTTTATTATATATATAATATATATATTCCACTTATTCAGTTCTGCATATAATTTTTCTACTCTTTCGTCTGACTTTATTCTTTTTTTTTTTTGTTACTGTGACTACAAGGCAAGTTCCGTAACCACATCATTTCACATCTTGACTCTAATAGTTATTTTCAGCAGTAAAAGTCTGCATGGTCAGTAGCAGTTCTCTGGTACTGGCCACTCACAGTTTCTCAGGCTGAAGAGGGGGAATGTTCTCATTCTGTTGTCATTCAACCTGTGGAATATGAGAGAAAGAGTAAGAAAAAGGAAGAGAGTACCTGATGTTACAGCACAGCTTTCTTTCCCATGACTGAGTTTTCCCAAATTGTGCAAATACCCTCATTTCCAGACATGTTAGTCTAATTATCCTTCCCAAAACATGAAATTGATAAATAAGAAAAAAACTTAGGGGAATACGTGTATGACCCATGTATCTTCTGTAACCTCTTGTCATATGTCTTTGTTAGCATGTGTCTCTATATATTTGTGTATATGGATGTGTATATCTCTGTGCACATGCCTAGTTTGAAAATACATTGGAAGTTGCTCAAGAGAAGGAGACTGTTCCTGAGAAATCCCCAATATTTTGTCATGGAAGCTGAACATTTGACTTTACTCATGACTTCCCTGGTCCTTGGCCAGAAGTAAATGGCATAGAGTTCCTGTGAAAGTGAATAAAAGTGAAAGCCTTTTTGTTCCTGGAATCCAGTAGGAGTCTTGATATTCATGGATAATGTCCTTTAGGAAACATATACTCTATTCAAGGTGTGCAAGTTAGCCTGGGTTTATTTTGTTATCATTCAGTGAGCCTGTCCTCTAACAAATGATCCTTCCTGGATTTCGTTACTGAAGGGTTTAGTGGGTAGAGCTCATATTGTCTTCTGAAAACTCTAAAGGGAGGCAATAAGTGACTGTGAAGGTTCTCTTTTTTTTCTGGGGAATCTGTATAGGTTGGTCATGTGAAGGTAAATCAAATGATCTGAACTTTATCTTTTCCTCCCATGATTTTGTGATCTCAGGCTGATTACCACATGAGTAGTACTCATTTGCTTTTTCTTTGTGTGAGTTGTTTGTATTGTTTGCAGTGTTAAGCTCTTTGACATTATGCATCTTCATATTTATTGATAATAATTAATTAACTTGTAGTTCAACATGAACTCGTTAATATCCAGGTTTAGTTATTAGTTTTTTTCTTTTTCTTCCATTCTTTTATTATTATTATTTTATTATACTTTAAGTTCTGGGGTACATATGCAGATCGTGCAGGATTGTTACATAGGTATACACATGCTGGTTTGCTGCCTCCATCCCCCCATCGTATACATTAGGTATTTCTTCTAATGTTATCCCTCCCCAATCCCCCTGCCCACTGCTATCCCTCCCTAGCTCCCTCAACCCCCAACAGGCCCTAGTGTGTGATGTTCCTCTCCCTGTGTCCATGTGTTCTCATTGTTCAACACCCCCTTATGAGTGAAAGCATGCGATGTTAATTTTCTGTTCTTGTGTCAGTTTGCTGAGAATGATGGTTTCCAGATTTATCCATGTCCCTGCAAAGGACATGAACTCATCCTTTTTTATGGCTGCATTGAGACGCCATCTCACATCAGTTAAATGGTAATCATTAAAAAATCTGGCGACAACAGAAGCTGGAGATGATGTGGAGAAATAGGAACCCTTTTACACTGTTGGAGGGAGAGTAAATTAGTCCAACCATTGTGGAAGACAGTGTGGTGATTCCTCAAGGATCTAGAAATAGAAATACAATTTGACCCAGCAATCCCATTAGTGGGTATACGTAAAGGATTATAAATCATTCTATTATAAAGACACGTGCACATGTATGTTCATTGTGGCACTGTTTATAGTAGTTATTAGTTTTACAAGTTATACTTGCATTTAGTTGTAAATGATATGTTTATTGCTTATAGGAACAGAAATGACAGTAGAACTTTGCCAGTACCAGGCAGGTCTGTAGAGATTAAACTGAAGATTGTGTAAAATCAAGATAATTAATTGAGATTGACTAAATCCATATTATAAGTCATTTGTAGTTTACTAACAACTTACACATATTTAATTAGTAATTTCTGTGTTCAAAAGTTTTGTACTCAAATTTTGTTTACTAGCTCCCATGATCTTTCAGTAATTGTTCTAGACACTGGGAGTATAGCAGAGAATAAAACAGATCAAGTCCCTGACTTCATGATGGTGGTGAAGACAATGAGCACATAAATAAATGATATAGTGCCTGATAGTGATACATGAGCCGTGAGAGAGAGAAAAGAAGCAGAGGACAGTGCTGGAGAATAAGGAAGGGAGATCAGAAAAAGTCTCTTCGAAAATCTGACATTTTAAGACACCTGAGAAAAGTCGTAATGCGAGTTATAACAATGTCTCAGGGAAGTGCATCTGGACAAAACGTACGGCAAGGGCTCACACCTGTAACCCAGCACTCGGGAGGCCAAGGTTTGCAGACCACCTGCAGTCAGGAGTGAGACCCACCTGGACAACATGGTGAAATCCCATCTCTACTAAAAATAAAAAACAAACAAACAACAACAAAAAACACTAGCCGGGTTTGGTGTCAGATGTCTGTAATGCCATCCCAAATCCCAGCTACTTGGGAGGCTGAAGCAGGAGAATCACTTGAACCCAGGAGGTGGAGGTTGCATTGAGCCAAGATGGCCCCATTGAACTCCAGCCTGGGCAACAGGAACAAAACGCTGTCTCAAAAAAAAAAGAAAAAGAAAAAGAAAAAAAAGACAGCACAGGAAGTCTAAAGCCCCTGTGGCAGGA
This sequence comes from Alouatta palliata, assembly GCA_004027835.1. NCBI lineage: Eukaryota > Metazoa > Chordata > Mammalia > Primates > Atelidae > Alouatta > Alouatta palliata. The sequence goes on along the minus strand of PVKV010005080.1, from coordinate 51,058 downwards.
TTGTAAAGGACGATGATGAAGAGAATGATAGGGTTAAAGTATTGGCTGTTACTAGGCCAGATTAAAGGAGGATCTCACAGACCAACCTAACAAACTTGGGTTTTATTTTGAGTGAGGTGGGAAAGCACTACATGTTTACAAGGAGGAAAATGATAGAATTTTGTTTATATTTTCAAAAGAATTCCTGTTTCCTTTAGAGAATAGATTAATGGGAGAACAGGGTATACAAGTGGAAGCAGAGACACCAGACAGGAGGCTACTGCAGGAATCCAGGGGAAAACTGATGGTGCTTGGTCTAGGACTCAGATTCTGGATGAACTGCAGCTGGTAATAAATAATCAATTCACAGTAAAATCTAGACATAGAGTGGCCAGGGTTTGCTGACAGAGACGATGTAGATTATCAGAGAAAGAGGAGAGCCAAGGATGCTTTTAGGCTTTTGGGCAGAGCAACAGATGAATAATGGTGGCATTAAGTGACGAGGTGAAGACTGTGGGAGGAAGCATAGGTTTAGATGGGTGGGTGGGAATCAAGAGGTCAGTTTGAGAAATGTTAAAGTTGCAAAGCCCCCTAAAGATCCAAGGGGAGATATTGAAAAGATAGTTGGATACAGGAGTCTGGATTTAGGAGAGGGGAAGGCCGGGATATAAACTTGGAGGACATCAATACGTAAATGGGACCTGGTGAGAACACCCGTGAAGAAGGTGCAATATTGAAAGGTTGGGAAGAAGCGGGAGGATCCAGCAAAAAGGAAGGGAAAAGAAGAGGGAGAAGACCTAGAAAGTGAGAGCTCTTGGAACCAAGTGAAGAAAGTATATATTTTCTTAAGGTGGGGGCCTATGTGTTAAATGCAGCTGATAGATTGAGAAAAATAATGATAATTAATCACTGGAATTTGAAGCATGAATGTCATGGGAAAATCATTAACAAGGTGTGGAAACAAGTCTCTAAAAGATTCTTTCTTTCTTTTTTTATCTCAGATCTCCATTGTCTGCTAATACTTTTCTGTCTTTCATAGTAGTCAAAATTCTATGGCCATCTAATTCGTGGTGATTAACTCTTTGTAGAAAGCCTTTTGCTTTGCTTTTTAAGATATATGGGAGGGCCTCTCCTTCTTGGTCATTACTTAAAATTAGGAATTTAGACTGTTCATCTATTATTGTACTTTCAAACATTTTACTGCTCACTCTCTCTCTGACGTGTGTGTCAGAAGATGTAAGCCAGCTTTTGAAAGCAAAATTCAGTTTATCTTTCCCTAGGAATGTCCTAGCAATGTCCCACTTCACATGTTCTTATTAAGCCCACTTGCCAATGTTGCTCCAACGATGTGTTTATTGTCTGTGATCTTAATGTCTCAGAAATAATGATTTCTTTAGTAGGGAGAGATTGGTCTCTATGTCTATCAAAAGTGTTCTAGATAAATTAGTGATGAAAATAGTATTTCCTAGGGGAAATTCATTTATCCTCCTCTTCCTTCTCAGTCTTTCTGTTAGATGTTTGCCTGTATGGTTATCAGTTATGCGGTGGGAAAAAATTAACTTTAAAGTTCTTTAAATGTCGAAGAGGAAAATATCTCAAGAAAGGGCAGAAGGTCAATGAGTCTGGGTTAGGGGAACCACACATTTTACCCGCACCTTCTCACTAGCTGCCAGGAACACAGAAAAGGAGGAATTGGGAAAATTCTGGGTTTCAGTTGGCAGTTGGTAGAACTTTTTTGTGGATTTTGGAATTTGTAGTTCATACTGTGCTTCTGCCTGGGAACTGGAAGGGCACTGAAAGCAGAACCAAACTATCCATTCATTTGGCTGGAATTTTGAGACGTGAGAACTCTGTAGTATGTGATAAAAATAGCCACTGCTGTGAGCAGGAGTCCTGCCAGAAGTGCCAGGGCCGGAGCCCACTCATCATTCTGGTGTCATCAGCTCAGGTGGCATTTTGAGCACTTACTCTGTATCCGGCACTGCACAAGGCCCTCTTTATAAATATTCTCACGTAATATTCCCAATAAGCCCATTAAATAGATATTACTGATTACATTAAATAGAATAAAATTGGAAAACCAATAGTGTTTATATAATTTTATTCAATGCACATAGGAAGTAAATGATGAAGCCTAAACCTTCTGAATTCAAAGCCCAAGTTCCTTCCTGTCTAAGATGCTGACAATTTATGTGATAGACACATACACAGCTAAGCAGTATACAGTATGATAAACACAGTTCATCATTGTGAACCAGTGGCAGGAACAAGTAATTATCCATCGAAAAGGCCAAAACCAGTCACAGATGTCTATTTTCTGCCATGCCTTAACACATAACCATGAGAGATAGTAACATTTCTGATTTTGGAGCAACATAAGAAAAGGTATAGAATTATCGGTGATGACTTTTGTGATCCCAGGCAGAATATCTCAATGGCTAATAAACCAATTGTTGAAAAGTTTTCCAAAGTAGAATTTCAGGTCACTTTGTGTTTAGATGTTCATTCATGCCGTTTCACATTGGGCACAGGCTGGTGGTGATGGGAGGTTGTGGTGGCGTACCTACCCAGAAGCTTACATGAACAATCGTGTAAGGACATGTGGGGATATGTGTGAGGAGAGCTCCTCAAAGTCCTGTGCCATCAAGTCACTTAGAGGAACAAAACCCAAAATATAGAGAAAGAGGGAGAAGGCGGTGGGGCGAGTTACTCCCTCTTGAATCCTGCACTTGCTTCTGAGCGTCTCTTTTGTCAATATTTGTTGCTCTTGGAATGTAACATCAGAAAAGTAATATTATTTGGAAGGCCTGAAGTCAAGTCTGGCAAAATTAAATAATGTAACAGACAGTTAAGTGCATGCAGGTTGGGAAATCATAAAATCCAATCCAAACCAAGTTCAGTCCACCCTAGAGATTAAAACATGAAAGAAGGATTAGGCATCCAGGTAAAAAAAAAAATCTGCTTAGCAAAGTATCTCACTCTAGGCAGCAATTTGGGAAACAGGGATGGATCTGGCAGTTAAGTTTGTATGCTGTTTCACCCTAAACCAGTCTTTGTGGTGCAGGTTGGAGCATATATCCTTTCCAAGACTGTAACTGTCACAAGGGTGGGCAATTCTGATTTCATACTTAAAAGCTTATTTACATTTGGATGGAGTGGGCGAATGAGGCCTGATAAAACAAGTTGATTTCCTAGATGATGAATTTGTAGTGACTCAGATCACCTTTCCTGGATTGGCTTTCCCAGGGGGAGAGAGTTTAAGGTACAGTCCTGGCATTAGTGTGCTCTATCTGTGTTTTGCACTATCCCTTACCTTTCCTAGGATATCTGTAGTTGAAGAAGTTGGACAGGACTCTGCTGCACAAATATTTCCCTAATCATGACTAGTACTTCTAAAATATCACTTGGTCTCTCAGCAAAGTGTCCCATCTAATGCTTCTTCATGCATTTCATAAAATTCACAGGGTTCTGACCTCACTGTTGCCTTTCAGTGTGTACTGTAGAAGTGCGTCTAGTTGCTGCAGCAAAGCTGATCTCTAATGCCTGGACTACTAAACCATTTATGAGTTCCATTTGTTTAAGCAGGTATCCTGACAAGATGCTATGTTGATTATATGTTCAAGTGTATATGTCTTATCACCTATTGGCTATATTGTGAGTACCTTGTGGTTAGAAAACATGAGTGTCTCTTTTGATATCATATGTAACACCTGGTTTAGTGCCTAATCCAGCGTTTTACCATTTTATCACCTACCATAATGCCTGAGATGCTTGTTACAAAGCATATTCCAGAGCCCCTCTCAGGATATTGTGATTTAGTAATTATAGGACAGAGCCTCATAATAATCTTTTTTTAAAAAATCAATTGTCTCTACGGATCATTGCTATACTTTGAAAAATACTAGAGTCAGTAGTAAGAGTTCAAAAAATCCATATTGACTGATTACTGATGTTCAGGGAATAAGTGAAGAACAAAGAAAATTAGGAAATGTGGCCTTTTTTTCTGTGATAACTACTGACTCCCGTGGTTGCACACGCCGTTGAATATTTCTTCTTAAATGGTAAAGTTCAAAATGTTCCTCAGTGTAAAGTCACTCATTCACACATTTAACTCGTCTCTCCACCCCACCCCCACGCTTGATTCACTCTTTCCTGTCCTTCCAATTTTGGCGTAAATGTCGCTTCCTGAGACTGTGCTGCACTTCTCTGAGCCTGTTAAGTGGACCCCCTCTCAACGCAGCTTTTATTCTGTTGCAGCAGCTATGACAGTTGTAAAGTTGGTAAATACACGTATACAAATACACACACACACAAACTCACTTATTGTCTGTATGATTTTTCCATGTAGGCAGGAACTCTGTGTATTGAATCACCAATGCACATTCGGTGTCTGATATCATTCCTAGTATTTTATTAGTTTTGGCAAATGTTTAATAAAGGAAGGGATGATACACTTGGAAATCCATATGTTCATATGGATAGAACTTTAAAATTCATTCTGAAAAAAACAACAAAGCCTTTGACAATTTGTGCTGCTTTGTGGTTTATTCTGGCATATGCTATTTTATTTGGTTACTGTATTTGCGAGGTAGGATAACGTTGTCTTTAAGGTACAGATGAAAGTGCCAAGATTTAGGAAACTGTCTATCTCCAGGTGTTCTAGGTAATACATGGCAGTGCCCACGCATCTTCTCACGGCAAGTGTTATGTGTGTTCTTCTGTATTACATTAGATATGCGAGATAATCAAACCCATATAGCAAGATTGTCTGTGTTTCTGTGCTAAGGGAAGGATCTCATAATTATTATCTCACAATGCACAGTTTTGGAACTATGTCTTAGGAAAATTATAGTTACATATATAGTCTGTATATATGGTTAACTGTGCATATATGTATATGCACAGTTTGAATATCTCAGTATTTTCAGTAATTTTGTGCATAAAGCAAAGTTTTGATATTACCCTTGTGGTTGCACTTGTGTGGGGGAAACTGGGCATGTGTGGAAAAGATGTGTTTCACCAAAGAGGGCAGAGTGGGTGTCTTTTTCCCTTGGGGAAACTGAATAAACTGTGTTGTGCCCTTGCATTTTCACAGTGACCCGTCAGATGAGCTCAGGGGTGGAATTTTCCACTTGTGGCATCATGCGGGTGCTCAAGAAGTCCTGGATTTTGAAGCATTTTGGATTTGGGAATTTTGGATCAGTAATGTTCAACCTGCACCTCACAGTGTGTTTCTGCTGACAGTAGGCTTCACTGCAGACCCTCTGACAGCAGCAGCTGGGGAAGGTTCTTTTAAAGGAGAAACAGCATCCCTTCTCCCATATACTCAGGATTATGTGGCAGAGTTTCATCTTGGGATTGAAAGGTATAACAATGCTTGAAGAGGATTAATATTTCAATTAGCATCCAGGCTCACAGAAGTACTTCTCACTGATTCTTCCCCAAGACTCTTAGCTAGGTCTGTACTTTCAGTGGTGATACGGGCTTTCCCATATTCATCTGTGGCATGTGTGGACAAAACCACCAGTGTTCCCCCACAGCTGACGGAACAGTATTCAGACACAATTGCGATATTATATGTCACAATATCCTATGCGTTTTAATATATGCATGTGAGCAGTTTGAAATTTAGAGTAGTTTTATATATTGGTTATGATGACCTCTTACAGAACTAAGGTTTCTAATTATGATAATGTTTGTGTATTTTTATGGCTTTAAATAAGAGTCCTTCTTTATAATGAAAATACAAAACAAAGCCTGTGTTAGCTTTTCTGTTTATAATTTTGTTTTGTGAATTTTACTTTTTGGAAAATTTTTTGTTTGGCCATGGGTGTGAGAAAATGAGTATGTTTGTTTTAGGGTATTCTGATTTACTGAAGTAGTCTAATTCCTTTTTTTAAAGGTAGCAAATCAATTCTGTAAAGCATGTTACCTTATTGCTTATGGATTTCATTTCTCTTCAGATGGTTCAATGTTACAGAACTTTACAGCCTAATAAATGAACTGTGGGTCATGTGGTAAAATCATGTAATTTAAGGCTGGGTGCTGTGGCTCATGCCCGTAACCCCAGCACTTTGGGAGGCAGGCAAATTGCTTGAGCCCAGGAGTTTGAGACCAGCCTGGGCAACATAGCAAGACCCCATCTCTATAAAAAATAAAAATAAATCATGTAACTTAATATTGAACGCAAGAAAGATAATTCTGTTGCCTTCCTGCATTTTTAGCAGGTAAGAGTAATATCTGAAGAGGTAAACTCAGAGCCAACTTACTAAATTCAGGACCTAGCCAGAGATGTCAAACTACCCCCAAATTGCACCTTAAGCTTCAATGATCCGATGGCATGTGGTTGCACAAATATAAACTCTAGGGTGTGGTCTATTCTGGTTTCTGATAGGGTATGTGACAACCTTTTCAGAGCTGTTAAATAGGCTCTATTAAACTAATTGTTAAAACGGGAAGTTTTATTGGTCTTAATCATATTCAGGTTAAGAGGAGAGCTGGTCAACCAGACATTTGGGCTATTTATTATTTGACCTTATAATATCTATGTAATAAAATGAAGTGCCACTCAGGTCACTCAGTTCTTCAACTATATCATTTTCAAACTTGGCAAGATGAGTCTTGGTCTTACTCCAGCCAAAGGAAGCAATACCTAAGACTGAAAATAAATACATAGTGAAATATATAAAATAAATACCTAATATAAACACGTAATGAAAAATACATAATGAAAACAAATACATTCTCACTGACATTGACCCATCTTGGTTTAGTGTTTGGGGAATATACATGGAAGTTGTATGGTGCATAAAGGCCACACCACCAACTTGAAACTAGTCGGCTGAGAGTCATTCTCAGCTTGTGAGTTAGTGGGTGGTTAAGTAAGTACACTGAAATTCTGAAAATGAATAATTTATGACATAGCACTGTTTACTGAGGAAAGTGCTTTATTATTTGTATTCTCAAATCTGTGCCAAGAACTGAAGTTTACAAAAATCACAGAGGAAAATGAAAGGAAAATATGAATTCTGAAAAGTAGGAAACAATGTTTAACTTGAAAACCAGAAAATTCCAAAAGAGTGAAAATACTATATGCTACATGCTATGGATGATACACTTGGAAATCCATATGTTTATATGGATATAATTTAATAATTGATTGTGAAAAACAACAGAACTTTTGAAAATTCAAGCAAAATTTCCACATAAGGCTCAATAAACATAATAAATTTTTTAAATGTAAAGTGGAATATAATCTACACTAACAAAGTTTTTTCTAATCCTACGAAAGAAACATTGAACATTCGATTTAAAGTGTATATGTATTTGGAGAAATATCAAGTTGCTAGCCTGATGAAGTTCTTACATCTCTCTCAGCACACCGAGTCCTAACTATGACTCTTGGCCTTTTTTCTTCATTCAGCCTCCAGGTTCATCACATGACTCAGCTAACAGAAAATATCCAATGGCTCAACATTTCCCATGGGAGGAGATCTGAACTCCTTGGCTTGCATTCATGCTCTTGCCTCACTTCCACCTTCATGCCCTCCAAGTCCTCGCTCTCCTCCCAGGGTTCCTCTGTTGCAGCTGAGGGAGTCTGATCTCTGTTTCCTAAACTTCCCTGAAGCTTATCTACACCTATGTTTTTGCTCCACCTTCTTTCTCCTTTATACGCTGATTATTCTTCTGTTTTATCCAAATCATTCCCCTCTGCAAGGCTCACATCAAGTACAATTTCTTTCTAGATGGCTCTGACTCAGCTACTGTTATCTAATGGCACACATCTCTCTGATTATCAGCATTAGTCATTTGGCAATTTATTGTACGCTGCTTTGTTTTGTTAGTTCTTTTTTCACATGCCTTATGATTACTTCCCCAATTGGACTGCAGGTTTTTTAAGGATTAGAAGGCAATATACCTATCTTTTCATCTCCACAGCATCTAAAACAGTAATCTGCAAATATTAGGTATTCAGAATATAATTTAATCTAGAACCATTTGGGGAATTTAATTTTTAAAGAACTCTGAATCATTTTTCTCAAAACTGTCATACAATGCTAAGTTTTGATTTCAAAGTCTGAGATATTCTCTTTTAAGCCCAGTGTTTTTGACTTTCAAATTTTAACAAATAGCACACCCAAAGTTAGTCAACGGAAACGTCCTAAATTAATGTGGGTGACCTAAGTTCTTTTGCTGTATTTTATATACGTTTTATATATCGCATCAAGAAAAGCAAATAATTGCTGAATTGAGTCATACGGAGCTTCACTGGTTAGTCAGTCTTATTCCGGAAGCAAAAACTTCCACGCAAGGCTCATTTACATGCACACACTGCAAAAAGAAGTTTTGGGCAAAATGTCTGCAGACTCTGTTCAACATGCGTGTCCCACTTAACCACATGATCCTTATAAAACCGCCTATATCCGTTCTCATACACAGTGTCTAGCCGTTGTGTTAATCACTACTGACAGCTGTACTTTTTTTTTTAAGCTTCTGAGCTCTTTTGTGGCAATGTGGCTGGTTGTAAGTAAAGCAAATGCCACTTGAAAGGTAATCATGTTTGATGTAACTTTTACATACCATCAAAAAGAGTTATTTGCTTGCATATTTAGGTCTCGCTTTACACTAGGAGTTCTTTGAAGGCAGGGACTATTTGTTACACATTTCTTCATCGTCTCCAGCACAGTGCCTAGTAGGTGCTCTGTTTATTGAGTGAATGTTTGAAGAAAAAATAAAGAAATCAAGAGATGGGGAAACAAAGAAATCTGAGAGGTGGAGAAATTAATAGTAGTCCCACAACCAGTGAATTAATTGATAAATGTTTATTTTTATCAATTACTCGATAAAAAGCTCCACTTTTAAGCCCTGAACTTCGAAGAGAGTGCAGGGAAATACAATAGAACAGACTCATTCAGGATCACTTTTTACTGAACTTTGAATCCAAGCAAGTGAAAATAGAAACTGGGGGGAAAAAGAGTTCTCCTCTATTCTCCCCTAATTCCTTTACTGAGAGCAGAACTTGCAGGTGTTCTTGGATCATCCAATGCTTGTTTCCTCCATTCTAGACATTATCATAAGAGGCACAACTGGCAGTTTATTTAGACTTCTTAATGTTAAAAAAAAAACCAGAAAATTTTGACGTCAATACTCAGATGTCTGCTGTTGAAAAATACCTAGCAACCCTAGGTCAGAATTTCTGCATAGCAAAAATTTTTTTGAAAGATATTCTCTTTTAAGCCCAGTGTTTTTGACTTTCAAATTTTAACAAATAGCACACCCAAAGTTAGTCAACGGAAATGTCCTAAATTAATGTGGGTGACCTAAGTTCTTTTGCTGTATTTTGTATACATTTTATATATCGCATCAAGAAAAGCAAATAATTGCTGAATTGAGTCATGGGTAGTGTTTCCAGGTTGCCATTGTATCCATTTCTGAGGCACGTGGAACTTTACAGTCACCGTCCAAACTAAACACCTGGGTGTTGAAAAATTCTTGATTGAGTTTAGAATGGGAGGGGTTCTGGAGGGTGGGTGCAGCACTAACTAACTTAATTTAGCTATACAGCTTATCTAGATAGAGTGAGAAGGACGTTGAACTTGGGATCATTTTTCAGTATATTTGCCACTGCTTAACTGTGGCAAATCTTTAAACACTTGGACCTTATTCTCTTCATTTTTTAAATAAGGCTACTACAGCTCCTTTCAGCTATACCATTTTTGATTTTAGTAGTTAGTTAACTATCCGACAGAAGTGGATCATAAGACAGGAGAGAAACCTGTAGAAAAAAGGAAGAAGAAGGAGCACATAAAGGAATTAACTGATGTTAACTTAGTCCCTACTTCCTATCTACTGTTTTACATTGCCTCTTGAAACCCTCAGCGACACATCATTATCTCTGGTTTATAAAAGAAAAACAAGGGTTTGGAGTTGAAGAACACACTGTAGAGGCAGAATGTGTGTCCTGACTTCCTTGACCCTACACAGCAGATACTTTCAACAGGACTTGTTGATTTTAGTGCCTTTCCTTTCATAGAAAATCAGATTCGTGGGCCAGGTGTGGTGGCTCATTCCTTTAATCCTGGTACTCTGGGAGGCTGATTTAGGTGGACCACTTGATCTTAGGAGTTGGAGACCAGCCTGTGCAACATGGTGAAACCTCATCTCTACAAAAAATACAAAACTTAGCCGGGTGTGATGGTGCGTAGGCCTTAGTCCCAGTCACTAGGGAGGCTGAGGTGGGAAGACTGCTTGGGCCCAGGATGTGGAGGCTGCAGTGAACCATGATTGTGCCACTGCACTCCAACCTGGGGGACAGAGAAAGGCCTTGTCTTTAAAAAAAATTGGATTGGTGTTATAATAGCTTTGTATGAACTCTGAATCATAGGGTTAGATTTAGAATGCTGTAAAAATTTAAATAATATAGCAAATAGAAAGCATCTGGCATGAAATCAAGTATATAACAGATGCTTAATAAATGTTACTCCTTTTTGATTGCCTAAAATTTCATTGCATTGGTCGGGCGTGGTGACTGTAATCTCAGCACTTTGGAGGCTGAGGCAGGTGGATCATCTGAGGTCAGGAGTTTGAGACCAGCCTGTCCAACATGGTGAAACCCCATCTCTACTAAAAATACAAAAGTTAGCCAGGCGTGGTGGTGCGTGCCTGTAATCCCAGCTACTCGGGAGGCTGAGGTGGGAGAATTGCTTGAACCTGGGAGGTAGACATTGCAGTGAGGCAAGATGGTGCCATTGCACTTCAGCCTGGGTGACAGTGAGACTCCATCTCATAAAACAAAACAAAACAAAAAAATTACATTTGTATATTTGATGAGTTAATAACCCTAGACACTTAGTAGTTGAAAGAGTTAATAATAAAATATGAACTCTTTCTTTTATAGTGGCAGATACATATATCTGTATCTAGTGGTATATATCTGTCTTTGTATGTCTATAGACATACATATATTTGAGTTTTAAGACTTGAGCTGGGGGCATAGCCTATTTAATTCAAATAATATAGGAGATGTTTAACAATTGCTGACTGGAATCTTCTTAACATAGTATGTATATGCAGAAATCACCATAACAAAGAGAATCTAACGTAAATCTTGGCATAGTGGTTACTAAATGTAGTTATAAAGGGCAACCTAATAAATGTCTTTGGTTTCCAAGGTGCTAACACAGGTTGGAATAATAAACCCTTCTGTTCTTGGAAACCAGAAATGTCTTTAGGAATCCTGGCAAAGGAAAAAAAAAAATCTCTATAAGCTGATCAAGCCCAAACATTTGCAAAAGAAAATAAACTGACATAACACTGGTTCCAGATCTTATTGTTTAGGACCATTTTTGAGATCAGGAGGCATGTATTTTGCTTTGCGCTGGTAAACGTGTAGCAAATTAAGTATGAATACTTTATTTATTTATTTATTTAATATGTATACTTTTTGTTGCATTTTAGGTTTGGGGGTACATGTGAAGAACATGCAAGACTGTTACATAGGTACACACATGGCAGTGTGATTTGCTGCCTTCCTCCCCATCACCTATATCTGGTATTTCTCCCCTTGTTATCCCTCCCCAACTCCCCACCCCCCACTGTCCCTCCCCTTTTTCCCCCGACACACCCCAGTGTGAGATGCTCCCCTCCCTGTGTCCATGTGTTCTCATTGTTCAACACCCGCCTATGAGTGAGAATATGCGGTGTTTGATTTTCTGTTCTTGTGTCAGTTTGCTGAGAATGATGGTTTCCAGGTTCATCCATGTCCCTACAAAGGAGGCGAACTCATCGTTTTTGATGGCTGTATAATATTCCATTTAAAAGTGATCCAAGTTTATTGGTTAATAATAATGAATCAACTTGAGTTGATGGTGGGTTCTGGGATGAAGTGAAAGGAAAAAGATGAGGTAGAGATGAGGAGTAATTTGACTGATTTGATTTTGAGTGAGTGATCCTATTTCCATACTGAGAGGGCCTAAACCAGCCCTGAGAGCCAAGCTTCCTGCCCACCTGTGGAAGTCAGGAAAGCAGTGGTATGCTGAAAAGCAGCCAACAGCTCACCTTATAGCACAAGCATCCTGTGTAGGGTAAATTACAAAACAAGAGGTGGCTTGTTTTTATTGCCTGATTCTATTTTATTTTTGGTCCAAATCACACTAAGAATTAGTCTTACGATTTTGTATGGATAAACATCAAGAAAATTGATTCTTTTCTGTAGCTTTCAATAATTTAAAGTTAGATAGCATCTTTCTGACAATACTTTATTTATATGTCTGTACCAATGCTTAGGGAGAAATGAATGTGGTTTTATTTTTGTGTTTTGTTTAACTTGAAACTAAAATGAAGCTAGATATTCTCTCGCTCCTGTCCCTCCCTCCCTTCCTTTCCTTCCTTTCCACTGAAGCCCCACTGTTAATGCAAATCTCTCCTCTCCCCTGCTTCTCTACATCCACAGAGATATCTTTTCCCTGTTTTGAAAATACGTACATTAGCTGAACTAGAGAGCTAAGGTATTTTACTATTCAAACAAGTGTATTTTTCACATATATGGGTATCACAAGGCTTTTAAACTATTTTTGACTCCTATAATTTCTATAACTCTTTACAAGCCTGATGTAGACACCAACTGGAGAACTTGAGAATTCAAAGTTTAATGTAAAGGATATCAAAGAGATAAAAGATTATAGAATTTCAAAAGTGAATTGTCAGATTCATACTTGTGTGGCAGCATTTGATTGCTTATATTTCTGCCACCCAAAAAGTATTCTGAGATAGAGAGAGAAAAAAGGCCAGATTGCTCAAGTTCAAATAAGGAAGTTGATCCTGACCCAAGACAGTGCATTGATGAATTCTGTGTAGAGTGAATGCTAATGGCTTTTTGTGGACCAACCATTAAAAAGTAGAGTTGTTCCCGTTATCTCCTCTATTCTTATTACTCAAACAAAACATAAATTGAGAAAGTAGAAATGTAAAATGTGGAAGATTAATGTTCTTTACTTTGCAAAAGACCAGATCTTTCTTAAAGTACTAGGTTACAGACGTGTAATATGGAATAAGGGAGAAGCTCTGACAGGTCTAAGGGGCCATTGATCGCCTTCTTTGTGGCAAATGACCTCCAGGCCAGCCGTGCTTCCCCTGAGAACCATGATCATTCCGCTGTAGCTCCAGAAATGAGGAAAGCCCCAGCTGTGGGAAGTGGTTTCTCTTCCTTTTCCGTGTGGGTGGTTCTGGGGTGGGAGCAGCTGGAAATCCAGGATTAGAGTCACTTGAGCTATGCACTTCCCCAAATGTGTATTTCCTCCATGTACAACACCATGGATGGGTGCAGGAGACATTATGGCTTGTGTTAGTTCTAGGGTTTAAGAAAGGTTCAGAAATAATATTGACAAATAAGAGATGGAAAAAGGGAACAAATCTGTTGAGTACTTCATTTGTGCCAAATACTATGCTGTTATTATAGTGATTTATTTATTTATCAGATAAGAAATCTGAGAAATGAGAAGGAAAGTGGGGCATGGAGAGTTTATGAAACATGCCTGAGATTGCACAGCACAATTGGACTTTGAAGTAATAACTGTCAGTTCCTCAGGCTTGAGCTCTCTCCACATCCTTACTGTGAACAGCAGGAGGGATAAAGAGCTGAAAAGCAAAGCCATTATAGATGATCATCGCTCTGGGTTGAAAGATTAGGCAAGCAAACAAATAATTCTTGTTTACATTGTTTCACTTTGTATGATAGTTTTCTTAGAGACAAGGAGCAAGGCCTTCTGGGTTTTTTTTTTTTTTTTTTTTTTGAGACAAAGTCTTGCTCTGTCGCCAGGCGCCAGACTGGAGTGCAGCGGCATGATCTTGGCTCAAGAGCAAGGCCTTCTTAGGCCGCTTCTGTCTTTTGCTTTTGGAGACTTTCATAAAGAATATCTGGGAATGTTCAAAAAGTTCTGGAATAATAATAATCCCAGGTATAGTTTTGCTACCTTTGGCTGTGAGTGTGGAAAAATGCCTGGGATGATTTTACACACACACACACACTCATATATAAATTATTGTTTATTTATTTATTTATTTTTAAAAAATGGAATCTAGCTCTGTCACCCAGGCTGGAGTGCAATGGCACAATCTCGGCTCACTACAACCTCTGCCTCCCAGGTTTACATGATTCTCCTGCCTCAGCCTCCCAAGTAGCTGGGATTACAGGCACCTGCCACCATACCTGGCTAATTTTTGTATTTTTAGTAGAGACGGGGTTTCACCATGTTGGCCAGGCTGGTCGTGAACTTCTGACCTTGTGATCTGCCTGCATGGGCCTCCCAAATTGCTGGGGTTGCAGGCATGAGCCACCGTGTCTGGCCATATATAAATTATTTAGTAATCTTTAGTCTGGTCCAGGGACCATACCTGGAATATCTCTGGCCAAGAAATTGAGCCGGACAATGGAAGAATCTGGAACAACTGTGAAAATTTTCTTTTTTGGTATTTAGTCTTTAATAGGTACAGGGATAAGTCTAGGATTTATTCTTTTTCTTCTATAATTTTAAAATTTCAGTTCAATTTAGTTCAACTTGGTGAATATTTCTGTGCAACTCTTTGTTCCAAACACAGCACCACACACTGTGAATGAAATTTAATCTTAATGCTTTGAAAGAAATAGATGCTAAGGCTCTTGTATGGTTCTAAACTGGAGTTTTAAATCAGCAAACAAGTCTTAATTGTAATGTAAAAGAAGGAAGAAAACATTAGATGTAATCTAATACAACTTATTTCTGGATGAAGAAACTTCTCAAACAACCTGCCCAAATTCACACAATTAATTGTGGACATAGCCTGGATTCTAATTCACTATTTTTTATGAACAACTGAGAACCAAATTCTGTTCTGGATTTTGAAAAAAAAATTCTGGGAAATATTGCTGACATTTACCTTTCAGTTCCTACTTTTCCTATTTTATTTCTGGCTGTTTGACTTGCCAGATATCTACTGGCCCCAACTCATCTTGCACCTGGGAGCCAGAATAATCTTAAGTTACTTTTTCTCCTTCCATGTTCATCTTAGATTCCATAATCTCTTGAATATAGTTAAAGCTTTTTTGTCTTGCTGTGGAGGACTTCTAAAATCTGTTTATACTTTTCAGTCTTCACTATTCCTTTACTGTTCCCCGACATAAACCTTCTGCTCCAGACCTGCCATACTCATGCACACACAAAACGATAAGAATTCCTAACCTTCATTCACATGCATTCACCTGTTTAGAATGTCTTCTTCCCCCCTGCACCCATATGGCAAATCAGAATAGAGTGTTGGCATAGAGCTTGGACTCTAATAAAGGCCAAATCATGATGAAAAATTACAGCTATGTCCCTTGAACAACTCAGTAACCTTTCCAGATAGTCTTTCTTTGGTTTCCTGCTATAGGAAGTCAGACAGTAGCAGCAACTTGCCATAGGGTTTTGGTGGAGACTAATCCAGATAGCACATGTCAAGCACGATGCCTGGCGCCTGGCATATAATGAACACAAAAATGTCAGCAATTATTATCTTTATTGAAACACTATGAATCATCCACATTTCTCTCACATTGTTCAATTCGCTTTTCCTAAATCTCCCTTAAATTTGTAATTGTATTCATACCATTTAACTCCTAATGATTTATTTCTCTGTTTAAAAAATACATTTTTAAATTTTCCCAGACTTTTTCTCCTAACTGGACTGTAAACACTTTGACAGTAGAGCTGAGGATCCAGACACTTTTCAGGGCATTCACTGCACTCATCCTGGTCCAAGCCCCTGTCATCTCTTCACCTGTTGCAGTGATAGCTTTCTAACTCTTCGCTTCACTTCACCGGTGACACCAGCCAGAATAATCTTCTACCATAAACAGTAATTTCACTTCTCTGGTTACAACCTTCTAATGGCTTCCTAGTGAGAGTGAAGACAATGTCTTCATAAGCTGCTGTGCGCCTTCGCCCTCTGTGCATCTTGACTACGTCCCCTGTCACCCTCCCTCTCACTCTAGCCTCCAGGCACACTGCTCACCCGGCTGTCTCTCAAACTCTACCAATTCCTAACCTTCGTAGAAATAACCCCCCTCAGAACTGCTGCTGATATTCCTCTTCGACCTGAAATGCTGTTCCTCCAAATAGGTACATGTCATTGTTCCTCTCTCAGGTCTTTGCTCAAATGCGACCTTCTCAGTGGGGCTCTCTCTGGTCATCTAAATTGAAATTCAATCCCCCCTGCCAACCTATAATTTCTATCTCATTTCCCTGCTTGTGCTTGTCCTTAGTATTTATCGACATGTACCATACTACATAGTTTTTATTTATTGCCTGCCACCTTACGGTATATATTTATGAACATGTTTTTACTAGTATGACAGATAAGGCAATCAAATACTTGGTGGATGTTATGTAACACTTTTAAAAAATTCTTAATTGTTAAAGCAAACTAAACATGGCCTGAGAAGGACTCCATACTTCTGTATTTGAGTCCTTGTGGATGAACTGCAGCCTCACTTAGTGGGCAGACATGACTGAAACCCTAATTTAGGAGTATGGGCCTGTAACAGTGGTGGAGTCTTGGCCAGTCCCAGCAGCCGTACGTCAACCAGTCACACACTGCTGAGTGTTCAAGCTGTGTCCAAATACAACAAATCCCAGCCTCTGATCACTCCAGCTGTTCTGCACCTCACCTCTGATTTCTGCACTTCACTTTTCTTTTTTGTGTCTATAAATTTGTTCTGACCACGAGGCATACCTAGAGTCCTTCTGAATCTGCTGTGACTCTGAGAGCTGCCTGATTCATGAATCATTCATTGCTCAATTAAACTCCTTTAAATTTAATTTGGCTGAAGTTTTTCTTTTAACATTATTAAGCACAGGACTAGAAATATTGTGGATATTCATCATGGTTACAGGGTCTCTTTGTACGTGAATTTAGAGTTCTTTTTCTTCTGTAAGCTTGTTTCGCCTAGTCCATTTTAATTTCTTATATATACATTGGGTAATTAACTCTTCTTATGTATATATATATTATTATTTCATTTGATATTTAAAACATTCATAGGAGGTCATTAGTTGTGTTGTGTAGATGATACAGAGAAGGAAATGTACCTAGGAGCACTCTTCAATTATTCTATCCTTTAGACTTTAAATAGTCTTTATTGTCCATATTATATTTAAGGCACGTGATTATTTTCCAAATCATGTTGTTCTCTGTTTTAGTCTTCTATGCCATACTTCTTTAAAAATATTATACACTAATTTATGGATAGGTACCATTCATGTACTAAGAGAGCATTAGGTACATAGCAGGGACTCAAAAAATATGTGTTGAATCAATCATAGAGAGTCACAATATCATAAATCTAACATACTTTTTATTTTAGTGTGGGCAACAGGTCTGTGACCCTTGGGAGAAAAAAATCACTCACTTATATATTCCTCTCCTACTAAATCCTTTGAAAATAAGTACCACTCAATTTCATGCATAAGAATATATATGTATCTACATGTAAAAATATCATACATATTTATATGACTGGAATTCACTAAATAGAGTGGAACAGCATCCTCTGGGTTGAGGGTGAAATAGCACCTGTGAAAGAAATTCCTGTATTTTTTTTCCCTGGTTAGAAATTTAAATCAAAGCAGAAATTTCAATTAGGGATAATTGAATCAACAAACTATAGAATCAAGATTTATATTGATTTTTTAAGTAATCCAGAGAGATAAGCATTTATGCCTAAGAATTTACAGGACAAAGCCAAAGTCTTTTAGAAGATTTCTGATTTTGTGTACTTGCAATTTCTACATGTCTTTGTCCTCATCATCTCTTCCTTCTCCTCTTTTGATTTCTTAATTTTCTTCTATCTTCTCCTCCACCATCTCCCTGTCTTCCTCCTGCTCTATATATTCCCTTTTTAAATTGTATTTTATAATAATATTGAGAAAAAAATTTCACAATGAATCAAATACTTTCAGAGAGCTGATATCAGACTTATGGATTTATTCAATGGTATAGGATAGGATAACTCAATGGGGGTGGGATTTATTCAGTGGTGTTTATAAGATAGGATAACTCCATGGGGGCAGGGAGGGGGACTGAAATGAGTTAACTATTTTTTCCTGGGCAAAGCCAAAACAACATACCTAATTTATTCATTAATCTAATTGCAAAATATATATGTCCAGGCTGATTTAAGTTTTTTGGGAGACACAGAAAAATATTGAAACATGATCTTAGCCTGTGAGGAATTTATAATACAACTGAGAAATGGATATTTAAATGAACTAAGTGGTTAACAGCACATAATAGCGTATGGGTATAATTAATGTGTTAAATTTTAACTGTAATCTCTACCAAAATAATGAAGAGAGTCATTGTTTTGACTTTCATTCCAGTTAAAGTTTCCTGTTTCTTGTAAATATTGACGGACTTACATTGAACCTGATTGAGATGAACTGATCACTAACCTGAAGTTGGATGTCTAATAATAGTCGTCGTGCACTGCTTGCATGACCCAAGGGGTCCCCCGAGTGGTTGAAGTCTATGAAAGATGGCTAGGAAAAGGAATACAGACAATGGTTAGGAGGTTAGAGTTGATGTTAAGTCACTCCTAAATGTATGTAGCCATAATGAATATAAAACTTAACATTTGAAATATTTATACTAGAAATATATTTGAAATAAATGATATATATACACAAAATTGAAATTTAGGGTAATATGCAATTTTTCATATATTTTTTTAAGGATACAATTTACACAGAATGAAATGCACAGATCCTGACTATTCAGGTCTCTGAATTTTGACAAAGGTACATATTCATGAAACTGCCACCGAAAACAAGATATAACACAACTCCATCATTCCAGGAAGTTCCCTTCTGTTTTCAGTCAATATCTATCCCCATTCATCTACCCCCAGACAACCATTTCCTCACTTCTACCACCATAGGTTAGTTCTGCCTGTTCTTGAACTTCATATAAATGGGATGATAGAGTATGTATCTTTTTTTCTCCGGCTTTTTTTTTTTTTTTCATTCAGTATAGCATTTCTGAGCATTATCCATGTTGAATGTATGTATATTTTGATCCTTTTTATGACTGAGTAGTTTTCCATGCAATGACTATAACATGTAGAATTCTCCAGATAAATAGAACCAATAAGATTTAATTTAAGAAATTGATTCAGTCAGTTGTGGGGGATTGGAAAGTATAAATCCACAGGGCAGGTCAGCAGACTGGAAACTCAGGCAGCAGTCGATGTCCCTTTCTTCAGTCTGCAATATGCAGAGCAGACTAGTGAGCTGGAAACTCAGCCAGGATTTCTACGTTACAGTCTCGAGGCAGAATTCCTTCTTCTCCAGGAAATCTCAAACTTTGCTTTTAAGTTATTCAACTAATTGGCTGAAGGTGATGCACATTAGAGAGGTTGCTTCCTGTACTCAAAGTCAACTAATTATAATATTAATCACATCTATAAAATACCTTCACAGCAACATCTAGCCTAGTGTTTGACTGAACACCTGGGCACGGTAGTCCACTTGTCACATAAAATTTAACCGTCACAATGACTGTTTACACATTCCAAAGGTCACTTGGGTTGTGTTATGGGCTGAATCACGTCCCGAGAAAATTTACATGTTTAAGTCCTAACTCTGTGACAGTATTTGGAGATAGGTTCTTTAAAGAGATAATTTAGTTAAAATAAAGTCATTATGGTGAGCCCTAATGTAATACTTACTGTTGGATGCACACACACCAGGGGAATACCGTGTAAACATACAGGGAGAAGATAGCCATTTGCAACTCTAGGAGAAAGGGCTTTGGAAGAAACCAGCTCTGCTCACATCTTGATCTGGGACCTGTAGTTTTCAAAATTGTGAGGAAACACATTTCTGTTGTTTATGGATCCCAGTCTGTGGTACATTGTTATGGCTGTCCTAGAAAACTGATACAGGTTGTTTCCAGTTTTTGGCCATAATGAATTAAGCTTCATGAATATACACATTCTCTTTGTGAACAAATGGTCTCATTTGTCTTCGAATAAAATTGCTGTCTCATAGAGTAGGCGTTTGCTTTTATAATCCACTGTGAAATAGTTATCTAAAGCAGTTCTACTGTTGTACAATTCCAGCAGCAATAGATGAGAAGCACAGGTGCTCTCCATCCTCACCAACATTTGATTTTACCCATCGCAGTGGGTGTGAAATATAGATCACTGTGGTTTTAATTTGCATTTACCTGATGAATAATGATGGTGAACAATTTTTCATATATTCATTTTTATTAATACACCTTTTAGGAAGATGTATTTTTGTATGAATACAAATGTATCTTTCCATTAATTTTTGCAAAAGCTTGATAGTTTCAGCTCTTATAATTAGGACTATGATTCATCTTAATATAAAATATCTGGTCAAGTATTTACTCATTAAAAAAGTTTTAGATTTAGAGGAGTTGTTTTTGTATTCTGGATATACATCTTTTGCTAGTCATATGTGTTGTTGTTTGTGCCCTGCCTATATTTTCTAAATGATATCTTTGATGAACAAAAACTTTTATGAAGTATATATTTATGAAAGATTTATATTTTTTCTTTGTTGCTTTTTGTATCCTGTATAAGGAATTTTTGCCTAAGTATATTAGTTTCATAGAGGTGCTATAACAAAGCACTATAAACTGGTTAACTTACCAAAACAAAACTATTCTCTTACAGTTCTTCAGGCTACAAGTCTGAAATTCAGGTGTTGTCAGGGTTGGTTTATTTTGGAAGTTCTGAGAGAGAATCCATTTCATGTCCTTCTTGTAATATCAGTGGTGATTGGGAATCATTGGCATTCCACTGTTATTTCTGCCTCTGTCTTCATGAGACATTCTCCCCCGTGTGTGTCATTTTATCTTAACTAATTATATCTGAAAAGACTATTTCCGTTTAAGGTAACGTTCATAAATATTGGGGGTTAGGACTTGAACATGTCCTTTTTGGAGGTATATTTTTTAACTTAGAAAATTAAGGTAACAAAAATATTTTTTTCATTTTTCATAAAAGCTTGATATTTCCAGCCCTTGTGATAAGGTCTATGATTCATCTTAATATACAAACATCTGTATTGAATGTGATTGTGATAGAAATCAAAGTTTGATATTTTTCAAATATTTATCTGGTAGCTGGAGAACTGTTTGTTCTTATGCCCATATTAAGCTGTCGTGATCACAGTACCTTTGTATTAAGAACTATTTGTTCTTATGCCAATATTAAACTTTGTTCTTATGCCAATATTAACTGTCATGATCACAGTACCTTTTTATTAAGTTTTGAAATTGAGTAGTGTAAGTCTCCAACTTTATTCTTGTGTTTTAAGATCAATCACACTAGTCTAGATCCTTTGCACTTCATATAAATTTTACAATTACATTCAAAATTTCTTCTAAAAAGCATACAGAGATTTTGATTGGGATTGTGTTGAATCTATAGGCTAACTAAAGCAGAAAAAATGTATTAACAATAAGAAATTTTCTAAGTGATTAATATAAAATATCTATTTATTTAGATCTTTATTTTTTCTCAGCAATGTGTTATTTTCAGTGTAGAGATCTTTTATATTTTTGTTAGATTTATTAATATATATTTGATTTTTAAATATAAACAGTATTTTATTACATTTTATTATAAACAATATTACTGTTTATAATAATATATTATAATAATATAAATAAAATAATATAAAATATATTTCTGTACATTAAATATATCGAAAGTAAAATAGAATATGTAAGAAATTAAAATACGATATATTTTATTTTATTTCATTTATATATATTATTAACATATAATAAACATATAATATAATATAAATAAATATAAATAAATAATAAACAGTAATACTTTATATAATACTGCTTATAAACTAATATTGTTTATAATAAAATGTAATATATTTTTCATGGTCAATCTTGAGAGAGGTCAATTAATTTTATCAATCTTTTAAAAGAACCAATTTTTGACTTTATTTAAATATTGTTAGTTTTCTATTTAATTTGTCTGGTTTAACTTTTATTATTTCCTTTTTTCTACTTTGGTTTTAATGGGGTCTTTTTTTCTAGCTTATTTAGATGGAAGGTTAAATAATTAATATTAAATCTTTAAAAAATTCTGGTATCCATTTAAAGCTAAACATTTTCTCTTAAGTATGTTTTTAGCTTAATCCCATAAATTCAATATATTATATTTTTTATTATCAGGTCTAAAATATTTACTAATTTCCACATTATTTATTTATAATCTCTGTTATAGGATTGTTGTTTCACTCTTAAATATTTGGAGGCTTTTCTAGACTTACTGTTATTGATGTATAGTTTAATTCTATTGTGCTCAAAAACATTCTATAAGTCTAAGTTTTTAGGGTTTATTATAATTTATTTCATAGTATTTCACATGGTCTCTCTTGATGAAAGTTTCATGTGCACTTGAAAAGAAAGTATTTTCTAAATGTTAGTTAAATCAAGTTGGTTGAGAGTATGATTTAGACTGTCTATATTCATACTTATTTTTAAAACACTACTTGTTCTTTTATACACAAAAAGATTTTATAATCCCCAACTATAGTTTTTGGCCTGTTAGTGCCTTTATTTCCATGGTTTTTGTTTCGTGTATTTTGAATTCTGTCACTAGCTCCATATCCCTTTATTATTGTTAGGTCTTCATGATGCACGGTCCCTTTTATTATTACCAAGTGTCTCTTTTAGTATGTTTCCTTCCTTGCTTGCATTTCTTATCTGATAAGAATATAGCCACACCAAATTTCACTTGCTTACCCTTTGCTTAGTACATATACATTTTTTCCTTTAAGCTTTCACTTTTTATATCTGTATTTAAACTACAAGACGTGGTGTGATGGTTGATGCCTGTAATCCCAAAACTTTGGGAGGGCAAGATGGGAGGATCACTTGAGACAAGGAGTTTGAGACCTGGTGGGATCTTGGCTCCCTGCAACCTCTGCACCCCAGGTTCCAGCAATACTCCTGCCTCGGCCTCCCTAGTAGCTGGGATTACAGGCATGCACCACCATGCCTGGCTAATTTTTTCTTATTTAGTAGAGATGAGGTTTCACCACGTTGGCCAGGCTGGTCTCAAACTCGTGACTTCAAGTGATCCATCCGCTTCAGCCTCCCAAAGTGCTGGGATTATAGGCATGAGCCAGCGAGCCTGGCCTCCATGCTGTTTTCTATAGAGGTTGAACTAATTTACATTCCCACCAACGGTATATAAGCATTCCCTTATCTCCACATCTATACCATTTTTTGTTTTTTTGACTTTTTAATAAAAGCCATTCTGACTGGTGTAAGATGATATTTTAATGTGTTTTTAATTTGGATTTCTCTGATTAGTGATATTGAGCATTTTTTTTTCATGGTTTTGTTGGCTGTTTGTATTTCTTCTTTTGAGAAATGTTCGTTCATGTCCTTGGCCCAGTTTTTAATGGGGTGGTTTGCTTTTTTCTTGAGTTGTTTGAGTTCCTTGTAAATTCTGGATATTAGTTTTTTTGCTGGGGCATAATGTACAAATATTTTCCCCCATTCTGTAGGCAGTCTATTTATTTTGTTGTTTATTTCTTTTGCTATCCAGGGCTTTTTAGTTTAGTTAAGTCCTACATGCCTATTTTGTTTTTCTTGAATTTGTTTTGGGATCTTGGTCATGAATTCTTTGCATAGGCTAATACCCTGAAGAGATTTTCCTAAAATTCCCAACATGTCTTAAACTTAACTACCTCACAAATTCTTAACTCAGTCTTTTGATTCAGTATTACATGTAAAGTAACATTAAAGATGTAAATAATTATGAAAATCTTATTCTGGAACATTTTAAACATGTACTAACGTTGACAATATACTGAATTCCTATGTATCCATCACCCAACCCAACAATGATCAACATTTTTCCATTCTTATTTATCTATACTCTATCTTATATATAACTTTTCCCTAGATTATTATGAAGCACATAGCAGATATTACATCATTTCACCTATAAATATTTCAATATGCATCTTTTATGGATAATTACAAAAAGGCTTAGCTTAGCAGTGTTTCATCATAAATAACAACAGTTTACAAATAATGTCACATCATCTGATAACTGGCCCAATGTTCTATTTTCTTCATTTATCTAAAAACATGTCAGGTCAGGATGAAGCTGGAAACCATCATTCTCAGCAAACTGACACAAGAACAGAAAACCAAACACTGCATGTTCTCACTCATAAGTGGGTGTTGAACAATGAGAACACATGGACAAAGGGTGGGGAACATCACACACTGGGGCCTGCTGGGAGGTGGGGGTTAGGGGAGGGATAGCAGGGGATGGGGGGATTGTGGGGGAATAGCATTAGGAGAAATACCTAATGGATGCAGCAAACCACCATGGCACGTGTATAGCTATGTAACAAACCTACACTTTCCACACGTGTACCCCAGAATTTAAAGCACAATAAATAAATTAAAAAAAAAAGAAGAAAAAAGTCTTCTTTCAGTTTTTTGAATCATGATCCAAATAGACCACATATTATATTTAGTTAACATGTCTCTAAATGCCTTCTTAAAACAATGCCATATATTTGTTGAAGATACTAGTTTATTATTTTTCAACCTCTAGGTGTGGTGTTTATCTCTATCTCCCGTATTTCCTGTAAGTTGGCAATTATAGACTTGATTAGATTCAGGTTCAACTTTGGAAAAAACACTAAGTGGTGCTATACATGTCATCTTTCATCACATGAGGGGTATGTATGGGGCATGTTGTGTTTTGGTGATGTTAAGGTTGATCAGTAGGTTAACGTGTTGCTTGTTATATAGTGATGAGAGGCTAGATAGATTATTTCATTACAGTCTGCCAATGGTGATTTGCTAATTCTATAATCCCTTTACATTTATTAGCTAGAATTCTTCACAAAGAAGATTTTCATTAGGTTATTTGGTTACTGTTGCAGATTGATTTTCCTGAAAGGCAGACATTGAGCTGGAGATAAGTGGAGGGCATTTATTAAGCATTGCTTTTGGGATCAATATTTTTTAGAAGAGAGTTCAAGATGCTCAGGTACATCAGCCTAGATCTCCCTATGCCATGTGTCAAGATCACACTTTTTTCCCAGACTGAAACTTGGTATTAGTGTTGCAGACCTGCCTTGGTTGAAGTTTAACCTTCTTTAGAGTTTGGCTACTTTTATGGGCCTTGTCATGAGCTCTTTCTATACAGTCTTGCCTTCCCACCATAGGAGAAGAGACATGATTCCCCTTTCTCCAGTTTCTCTCTGACCACGGTGACCAGTGCCTTTTGCATATAACTTTTAATTATAGATTAATGACTCTTAGTTCTTATCTTTTTTCCCAGAGTGTCACTTGAGCTCACTCAAGTCTCCTCATAATTACTATTCCCCCATGTTTCTCAATTTCTGACACATTGCACTAGCTAATGCATTTCATTTCACCAGTGCACCAACCTGGTGAAAATATTACCATTCGCATTGCTATCTCGTGCCAGAGGCTATCTGTGCTCCACCTGCCATTGGTGATGGGATCCTCATTGCCAGCTCTGGAGCAAGTTAATTCAGCTCTAAAACCCTATCTTAGTTTTTGTTTTCTTGAACCACACGTGACAATAACTGCTTGCAACAGGTTAGATTTCTTGGGAAGCAAACTGTCATGGAGGTTAGCATCCAGGATACTGACTAGGGAGTTCCCTTGGGAACAGGAGTGGGCAGAGGAAGGAACTGACCTGTGGTACAATTTCAGCAATGGCTTCAGCTGATTCCACAGAGAGTTTGGTGCTCTGGTAGATTTCTGAGTCGTCTTTAGTTGAGACAACAGGATTTTATACTGAACAATTACCTTGGGAAAACAGCATGAAATATACTACCCACAGGAAAGACAGAACAAATTATCCATAATGCTTTCTCTTTTTAAAATCAGTATTTGGAAATTTTCTAGTAACTATCAAAGGTGACCAGTGAGTGTGTATGTGCATGTGTGTTTTGTTTTTCTGTAGTTACTAACTTACGGATATGTATGACCTTTCCATTCTTTTTTTTTTTTTTTTTTTTTTTTTTTTTTTTTTTTTTTTTTTTGAGTCGACGTTTTGCTCTTTTGCCCAGGCTAGAGTGCAGTGACTCCATCTCAGCTCATTGCAACCTCTGCCTTCCAGTTTCAAGCAATTCTCCTGTCTCAGCCTCCCAAGTAGCTAGGATTACAGGCACACGCCACCACACCCAGCTAATTTTTGTACTTTTAGTAGACAAGGTTTCATCATGTTGGCCAGGCTGGTCTTAGACTCCTGACCTTGTGATCTGCCCACCTTGGCTCCAGTTATTTTTACTGATGCTCAAACTGTTCCACAGTTTCTCCAGTGGGAGCGGCTCTAATTGGTTTCTCTGTCTCTTTAACATGTCCCTGTAATCCTTGATTGCTTTCTTGTTTTTCGGCACAGTAAGATGTACCAGACTTACTCAACATATTGTCCAGCCAGTCCTGGAAACAGTCAGTTCACTGAGGAGAGAATTAAAGTTCAGATACCAGAGTTTGGGTCCCAGAGGTGGTCATTACTACTGGCTTGTCACTGCTTCTGTAGATTTTCAGTGAAGAGGTATTTATGCGATAGGTATCTAAAAAAATGAATTCCAGTTATATATATTAAAAATAAATTCAAGATATATATTTTTTAGGAAAAGGAAAAATTATTTGTTCATGTTGATATTTATATTTAAATATATAATTACATGTGCTAATTTATGGTTTTCTACCTTGATAATTCTATACCTCCATTATTTTGCTTTTATATCTTTTCTGCCCAAATTTTCTTACCTTGAAAGTCTTGGTTCCTAATTATATGTACATACTTATTTATTTGATTTATCTTATACCATATACATATAGTAATTTCAGAATAACAGTACAACTATTATTATTATTAATAATAATGCTATTGAATAAAGCTTGTGATTTCTTTGTGGAGATTTTCATACTTGTGATACATTTCATTAATGATAGTAAAAAAGACTGCATTTCAAAGCCAGTTGAAATAATTTTTCTCTGTGTGTTTTTGTCAACAATTTGATATACAATTAGATCCTTTTGATTCAAAAAATTTTAAGGAACTGCTTAGCTTTTATTTTTGAAATAATCACACTTTTTGATTACATAAAGCATAAAGCATTTACAGGGTTCCAAAGTGTATGTAAGTGTATATATGTATACATATATGTATACATGTGTGTGTATTACATACACACATAGGCACACACACACAGGTATATTCAGAGACATCCATTTTCTGTCCCTGTGTCTTCTGCCTTAAGTACCATCTTAATAATTTTATCATTCTGTGGTTTCAGAATAAATGAAAATTTATATTGGTAGTCTTTATTTGAAAGTATTTCTTTAGATTCAAAAATTAGAAAGCCTTTGAAACATTGTCTTATTCTGCTTGACTTGTAATTAGACCACTATAACAGATAGAAAATTGCTTCATTTTGCAGTATTTTAGAGTCAGAGAGTAGGACAACTTCTAATCAGAGACAGCAAGTACTATAAATCCTCAAGTAAACCTGAGTGGTATCTTATAAATATCAACTCATGTTCATATAGTGATTTTCATTTTACACAGTGATTTCACTATGCATTTATTAATTTAATTCTCACAATAGCCTTATAAACTTATCTCCATTTTACACGTTTAAAAATGCGACATAGGAACAAAAATGCCTTGTCCCAGGCCTTTCCACGTTCACGCAGCTAACTCCTGACAAAGGTCAAAGAAGAATTCAGGTCTTCTGCCAACGCTACATCACATGGTACTGCCTCTCCAATTACTTGCAAATGCATACGGAACTCCTGTGTGTCCTGAACCCTATTTTCTGTAGTTGCTGTGAGTTTCTCCAAAAGAGTCTTAGAGTTAGAAAACTCTCTATTCCCTTTTAGGAGAGTCATGATACAAATTAACATTTATTGGCCTCTGAAAATTTCCATATTATTGGAATATGTTTAGTTTTGTATTTCTTAATGCTTCCTATTTTTATAAGACCATAGAACGTCCTTCACCCACTTTCACCAAATCTGGACTAAGCCTGTAAAGATACCAAAGGAACAGAAATTTTATTAAGTATGAGTTAATTCACAAATGATAGCTTCAGCCAGCAGTTATTTTCTTAACATAATTCATGCCTGAGTATTATATTCAGTTTAGCTAGATATCCTATGGCACATTGTAAGCCCAATTTTGAAGATTATTTATGTTAGTATTGGGTTCAGTCAATCCTTTAGCAACTTAACAATCAGTCCTTAATTTAAAAACACATACACACATTGTTATTGACAATATAGAAATACTGACCCATAGAAAAATTCACCCATATTTAGTTAGCAGACGAACAGGAACAGCAGCAGCAGCAGCTGGCCGTGTTTCTGTGTGTTGCTAGCAACGAGAAACCATGACAGCAAGGCCCCAAACAGGAACCTTCTGCATTTTCTCATCTGTGATGAGGTACACTGATGCTGGGGATTAATGGGCCTGAAGATAGAAAGAAGTGTTTACACTGGGAAATGTCTCCTACACTAAAAGCAGAGGTAAATATCAAAGCAAACAGAGTGCAGCTATGAAGCCTTGATTTCTCTGGAAATTCATGTATGAAGTAATATAACTAAATACTACAATTACTTGAAATAACATGATATTCTTTATTGTCTTAATTTTTGTCATTTTAATTATGATTTTAAGTCAATTTGACATTTTTGGAAAACTATTTTTAAGAGAGTAGGGACTTAGTAAATTGGATTTTTTTCTTTCTTAAATTCTAAAAAAATTCTTTAAGAATTAAAAATTTTTAAGAATTAGTTTTATAGAGAGGTAGAGAAAATTTCTGGAGAGTTATATAACACTCAGAGGGTAAGGGGTAAATTAAAAACATGTTTCATGGCTGAATTCTCATAAACAATGGGGAAATTAATTATAGGATTGATTTTATTTCTTAAGGTAATTTGAATTTAGTCATCCATCAAGGACCATCGAATTATTGTTTACTGAGTGCTGAGGATCCTGATGAGCTCTGTGGGAAATGAAACTCAGATGTGAGGAATTGCAGGTTCATAGTTGCTGCTCTCAGTGGGGTAGGAGGACAGCAGGATGACAAGGCGTATGGTATCAATGTAAGTGGAACTACCACGTCATTGATTAGGGTAAAGCACTGAGTGAATGTGTTTGTTTGCTAGGGCTGCCATAACAAAGTATACCACAGCCTGGATGGCTTACACCATAGAACTGATTTTCTCGCGATTCTGGAGACTAGAAGCCTCAGGTGAACGTGTTAGCAAGGTCGATTTCTTGAGGCCTCTCTCGTTGGCTTGTAGATGACGTGTCACCTTGTGTATCACATGGTCCTCCCTCTATACATGTTTATGCCCTAATTTCTCTTCTGATTGGACATTAGTCATATTAGGGCCCACTTTGCTGATTTATTTTAAATGTGATCATCACTTTAAAGTCTCTATTTCTAAATGCAGTCACATTCTGAGTTTTATAACTTCAACATATGAATTTTGAGGGGACCTAACTCAGT
This sequence comes from Alouatta palliata, assembly GCA_004027835.1. NCBI lineage: Eukaryota > Metazoa > Chordata > Mammalia > Primates > Atelidae > Alouatta > Alouatta palliata. The sequence continues at coordinate 21,479 of PVKV010005080.1, read as the reverse complement.
CCATAATACTGTATTTAAAAAACTAAAGGAGGTTTGAAGATGGAAATATGACGAAGCTTGAGGGAGTATAGTATCAACTCAAATATCACCCTTCCCATGAAATAATTTATACTATGAACAGGCCAGTAGGCCCGCAGCTAGCAGGATGACAGGGCATATGACACTGGCATGTTTGAAGGCCCAGACCAGTTTTCCAGATTAACAATTTGATTAGTATTCTGTGCATATATGAATAGTGTTCTGTTCAAATATGAATAGTATTCAAATGTGAATAGAATATTTTCTGGTAAAGCATGCTATTTTAATTGAGCAGTCAACAAAATGGAACCCTTGAAAAGTTAGAGGGAAAATAGAAATAGATTTTTATAAAGGGAAGGCTGTATCATCAGAGGCCAGGGAAAATGTAGCCCCTGATGGGTTCAGGAGATGGATAATAGCATAATTTGCCTGTAGGGGACATAGAAGAGAAGTAAGAGGCGAGAAACTGATATCAGTTGCCCCTGCTGGGACATACCAGGAAAGACACAATTTCATTCGTACAGCATTCTTGTTCAGAATAATTAAACTTTATCTGATCATCTGAAATTCCAAATTGTTATTCTGGAAAACAACTGGTCTGGGCCTTCAAATATGCCAATGTTATGAGAACAAAAAAGGCTGGGAAACTGTTCCAAGATAAAGGAGACTAAGGAGGTGACTAACTGTAGTGTGTGATTAGTAACTGAATCTTAGGGAAATTCAAAACAAAAAAAAAGAGGCTGGGTGCAGTGACTCATGCCTATAATCCCAGAACTTTGGGAAGCCGAGGCGGGTGGATCACCTGAGGTCAGGAGTTGGAGACCAGCCTGGACAACATGGCAAAACCCTGTCTCTACTAAAAATATAAATATTAGCAGGGTGTGGTGGTGTGTGCCTGTAAAACCAGCTACTTGGGAGGCTGAGGCAGGAGAATCACTTGAACTCAGGAGGCAGAGGTTGCAGAGAGCTGAGGTTGCACCATTGCACTTCAACCTGGGCAGCAGAACAAGAGGTTGTCTCAAAAAAAAGAAAAAAAGAAAAAAAAAGATACAAAGGACATTATTGGCATAATTGGGAAAATTTGAAAATGGACTGCATATTACATTGTTTGTTTTTTCCTCAATGAAATCATTGTATTATTGTTATGTAGGAAAATGCCTTTTTCCTTAGGAGATATACACTCTGGTATTTAGGGATAAATTCTTATGATATCTGTAAGTAATTCTTAAATGGTTCAGTACACAAACACAAACACATATACACCATAAGAAAATCAAATATAGCCAAGGGTTAACATTGAGGAATCCAGACAAGAAGTCCATGGATATTATATTATTTTTGCATCTTTTCTGTTGATTTCAAAATTTTCAAAATAAAATGAGAAAGGAAAAATGAATTTTATGCTAAGATTTGGATGCTCACAATTTTAAAGTTTACAATTTATTTTATTTATTTGATATTCATTGAACATCTGTTAGTAAATTACCTTATGGCCCACTTCACTCTGAGTTTGTGGTGATTATTTTGTGGAAGTATTGCTTTATAATCATCATTAACAAATATGTTCATGTAGTATGATCTCATCATTTACCCTAAAAATCATTACTGAGTTTGGATAACTACATGCTCATTTATATTCCTCTTAGGTAACACTATTGTGTAACACAGTAGTCTTCTAAAATGGTCTCAATACCTACCGCCATTATAAAATATTTTCTTGCAAACTTATTTTTTGAGTTTTCATGAAATTATGGTAGAATTTGTCAGGAAGTAAATTTCAGTAAATATTCATAGCATATGTGTGATTTGTCTATAACTCACCCAGGCATGGTTCCTGCCCTCAAAGAATGTATGCAATCACCAGTATACAACTGGCCAGTTTACCCTAGGAAATATAAGGCAATAATGGGGTGATATTTTTCATCTGCCTTAGGAATGAGGAATATGGTGTAATTTTCTGAAAAGAGTGAGATTTGGAGAAAGACACTTTGATAGCATTGAGGCCAAACATTTGGGTTGTTCCCAAGGAATATGGCTTCCAGAAACTTCTAGCAATATATAATTCTTTTAATTTAGAATTTACTAAGTGCTTTAACCTTTAATAATTCTATCAGAAAAGTTTTGGCCAAACCACTTCTTTGGTAACCTACTTTCTGCTGGCATCTAGAAGGAAATCTTGTTTAAAATAAGCTTTCTACCTACTAAGTTGATTAATACGTGGTCAGATAGATATTAGTTGTTTGTTTTAGAGGAGTTAGTGGAAGTGCACTGACTCACCCACCCACTCATATTCTTCCCTAATGTGATCTTGAACATGTGTTTTCAAGAGCACTGGTTGGGTCAGTGCCAGGCTAAACCATGGGAAAAAACCAAGTAAAATCTTGCACAACCTTAAGAACTTGGCTGGAAAACCACCACATTCCAAATAATAAGTCTACTATTTGGCACGAGAATTATTAGAGTTTATTTAATTTAGTTTTACCTTCATGGGAACAGGGGAGAATTAGCATTAATGGAAAATTCATCTCACCATTCAAAATAATGCAGCCATAAAATGGAAGCAAAATTGGCACTAATGTAAATTCAAATCACTGTTTAACTTTCAATGCAAACCTGTTAACCAAAGAGAATTGATCAGAAAGCAGACATAGTGGAATTATTTCTTAAAAATATTTAGAACCCTGAGCATTCCTAAATTAGAACACGTAGAAAGATAAATAAAGAATACTTTCAATTGTGAGGAGAAGCTTCGTAGATTGGATGGGTTTTCGGAAGCAGACTAACTGATGGGTCAAGTGTGTTCCATTGACTGCAGAAGAAGGGCTAGACCAGATGTAGCCGCGCCATGGAGAGTCCCAAAGCTAGAGAGGTAGTGAAATGGGAGCGCTTCCTGGTTCCCCTCACAGTACTTGCAACAGTGGTATGGCTCACCTGTTTGGTTGCCACCACTACTCACTGGTCAAACCCCCGACAAGATGGGGAGTATGCAGATGGGCATGTGTAGGGGGTGGGGTGAGTGCTTTGAGCTCTGTCCCATGGTGGGTGCCTCCAGCTATTTTTGCCTTGCCATCTGCAGACAGTGTAAGTGTTAACCAGCTCAGTGGACCCTCTGCCTTTACAGAAGGGCAGAGGGCCAATGTGACAGCTTTCTGTATCCCAAGCTTTAGCCCAGTGTCCCAGAAGAACTGAGTCATACACAAGCATGAAGGATGAATGTGGGGTTTTATTGAGTGGTGGAGGTGACGCTCAGCAGAATGGATGGGGGATGGAGCGGGAAAATGATCTTCCACTGGAGTTTGACCGTCCAGCGGCTGAGCTCCCCTTTGACCGTCCCCAGCCAGACTCCTCTCAGTGTTCAGAAAGTCCTTCTTTTTCCTTTCTCTGCTGTGCTGTTCCACCATTTACTGCTTGTCTCCTTGTCTCTTTGTTTGCTCATCTCTTCTGGAGCCTGGGGTTCGGGGCTTATATGGGCACAGGATAGAGGGGCATTGTAGGCCAAAAGGCAACTTTTTGGGTGCAAAAACAGAAATGCTTCCCACTTAGGGCTGTGGGTCTCCAAGCTTGAGGGTGAAGCCTTTGCTGGGGAACCACCCTCTTCTACTTGGTATTTCCTTGTCTCCTATCCATATCAGTAGCAAGTCATCAAATGTGTTTTGAGGAGGAACATTACACACCAAGGAAGAGAACAGATATGGAAGAGTAGAAAAGGCACAGTCTAAGGACATTGAAGAATGATTTTAATCTATGTAATATTGTAAGAATTACTAAATAATTTAATTTCAGAATGAAGATGCTGGGGGCTTCAGGTTGAGTAATTATAATTTATTATTTTCAACTCAGTGTTTAAAATTATTTTATCACTTATACAACTGATCTGTCCCCATCACCAACAACTTCTACCAAACGAGGTCATATTAATCAAGATACGTATGTAAACACATTAATATCAGGCAAAATAGAGTTTAAGACAATACTTATCAGCAGAGATAAAGTAGGCTACTCATAATTACAAGAAGTTTAATTTAGCAAGTGTCAGTATACATTCTAATTTGGAATGGACAGACTAACATATGACATATATATGTATAAAAATGAGCAGAACTAGATCAATAATTAAATACACAGTGATAGTGGAAGATTTCAAAGCAGCTTCCCCTAATGGAAATAAAAACTTCGCAACTGCAAACTTCATATCCCTCTATCACATATAAACCATCTATAAATTTTGGTGCATTTAAAATAACAGGGTGGCCAGGCGTGTTGGTTCATGCCTATAATCCTGGGACTTTGGGAGGCCGATGTGGGTGAATCCCAAGGTCAGGAGTTCGAGACCAGCCTGCCCAATATGGTGAAACCCTGTCTCTACTAAAAATACAAAAATTAGTCGGTGTGACTGCATGCACCTATAGTCCCAGCTACTCAGGAGGCTGAGGCAGAAGAACCACTTGAACCCGAGAAGCAGAGGTTGCAGTGAGCAGAGATTGTGCCATTGCACTCCAGACTGGGTGACCGAGCAAGACTCTGTCGAATAAAAGAAAAAATAAAATAAAATAACAGTGTGTTCTCTGACCACAGTCAAAATAAAGTGAAGGAGACCACAGAAAAGAAAACCAAACTGGAAACAGCCTGTATATTTGAAAATTTAAAAATGTGTTTATATGAAAATTATGAGAGAAGAAACCACAATGAAAATTAGGAATATCATAAAATACATAATAAAAGTACAACATTTAGAATTTGTGGGACTGTATTAAAGATGTGTTCAAAGAAAAATTTAAATTGAAAATCCTATATTCCTATATTTTGAAGGAAAGTCTAAAAGTCAGTCAACTAAGCCTCCATTTTATGGTGTTGAATGTTGTAAAAAAAAAAGAGCAAATTCAATCCAAAGGCTGTAAAAGAAACAAAAACAAGATAGCAGAAAAAAAAAAAAAGGAATAGAACAAACATAAACAAAGACATCATCAAAGTTGCTAAATTTAAAATATTAATAAAATTGATAAACCATTAACGTATTACATATAATGATAAAAAGTTCTCCATCTATTTCAATAACAAGGCCAGGATGCTGCTTTCATTAATTTATTTCCTCATATACTGGAGGATACATAGCAATGCAGTAGGAAAAAGAAATAAAAATATAGTGAAGTAAGAAATAAAATTGATATTTTTTGCAGAAGAGAGGATCATATATACAGAAAATTCAAGAGATTCTACACAAAATTAACATCACTTAATAAAAGAATTTAGCAAGTTAGAACTTGACCATGTAAAGAAATTGTATTTATATATAATGGTAGTAGAGTTAGAAATTAAAATGAAGGATATTATCTAAAATAGTATAAAAATATTAAGAATATTCCTGGGGAGCTCCACCAAGATGGACTAATAGGAACAGCTCTGGATGGCAGTTCCCAGTGAGAGTGACGCAGAGAGCGAGTGATCGCTGCATTTCCAACCCAAGTACCAGGTGCATCTCAGTGGGACTGGTTGGACAGTGGGTATAGCCCAAGGAGGGTGAGCTGAGGCAGGGTGGGACGCTGCCTCACCCGGGAAGTGCATTGGACTGGAGGACCTCCCTCCTACCCAGGGGGCCATCAGGGGCTTTTCCAGCCACTCTGGCACTTCGGTTCAGATACTGTGCTTCTCCTGTGGTCTTTATGGCCCACAGACCAGGAGAGTCCCACTGGCCAACAAATGCCCTGGGTTTCCAGCACAAAAACCCAAACAATTCTGGGCAGCCGTTTTAACTGGTGCCTGGAATGCCTTCGAGACACAGCTGTACATTCCCCTGGAAAAGAGGGTGCTTAAGGCTGGGAGCCAGGTGATTTGGCTCGGTGGGTCCCACCCCAACAAAGACCAGCAACCTAAAGTGCACCGGCTTGACAGTTTCACAGCCAGCACAGCAGTTTGAGCTGGACCTGGACTGTCGAACTCCTTGGGGGGAAGGATGTCCACCGTTACAGACACAGCCTGCCATTACCGAGGCAGTTCTGACCTTATCTGTGTAAACAAAACCACAAGGGCATTTACACAGCAGCTAGACAGAGCCCCTGGCAGCTCAGCAAAGCCTCTGCAGGCAGACTGTGTCTAGATGCCCTCCTTGCTGGGCAGGGCATCTCTGAAAAAAGGCAGCAGCATGTCAGGGACTTAGAAATAAAGCCCCACCTTTCTGGGACAGAACACCTGGGAAAAGAGGCGATTGTGAGTTCTGCTGCAGCAGACTTAAATGTCCCTGCCCAGCAGCTCTGAACGGAACAATGAAGCTCCCAGCACAGCACTTGAGCTCTGATAAGGGACAGACTGCCTCCTCAAGCAGCTCTGTGACCCTATATATCCAAAGAGGCACCTCATAAAGGAGAGCTCTGGCTGACATCTGGTGGGCACCCTTCTGGGACGAAGATAGCAGAGGAAGGAACAGGGAGCAACCGTTACTGTTCTGCAGCCCCCGCAGGTGATTCCCAGGCAAGCAGGGTCTGGAGTGGACCTTCAGCAGTCCTGCAGCAGAGAGGCCTGACTGTTAGACGGAAAACTAAAAAACAGAAAGAAATAGCTTCAACATCAACAGAAAGGATGTCCACTCAGAGACCCCATCCAAAAGTCACCAAAGAACAAAGGTAGATAAATCCACGAAGATAGGAAGAAACCAGTGAAAAAATGATGATATCACCAAAAACCAGAATGCCTCTCCTCCTCCAAGGGATCACAACTCCTAACCAGCAAAGGAACAAAACTGGATAGAGAATGAGTTTTACAAATTGACAGAAGCAGGCTTCAGAAGGTGGGTAATAGCAAAGTTCTCTGAGCTAAAGGAACATGTTCCAACCCAATGCAAAGAAACTAAGAACCTTGAAAAAAGGTTATACGAAATGCTAACTAGAATAACCAGCTTAGAGAAGAGCATAAACGACTTAATGGAGCTCAAAAACACAGCACGAGAACTTCGAGAAGCCTATACAAGTTCCAACAGCTGAATCGATCAAGCAGAAGAAAAGGATATTAGAGCACCAGATGGATTAAAGATTTAAACATAAGACCTAACACCATAAAAACCCTAGAAGAAAACCTAGGCAATACCATTCAGGACATAGGCATAGGCAAGGACTTCATGACTAAAACATCAAAAGCAATGACAACAAAAGCCAAATAGACAAATGGGACCTAATTAAACTCCAGAGCTTCTGTACAGCAAAAGAAACTATCATTAGAGTGAACATGCAACCAACAGAATGGGAAAAAATTTTTGCAAGCTACCCATCTGACAAAGGAAATATCCAGAATCTACAAAGAACTAAAACAAATATACAAGAAAAAAAAAAACCATCAAAAAGTGGGCAAAAGATATGAACAGAGACTTTTCAAAAGAAGATATTTGTGTGGCCAACATAAGTATGAAAAAATGCTTATCATCACTGATCATTAGAGAAATGCAAATCAAAACCACATTGAGATACCATGTCATGCCAATTAGAATGGTGATCATTAAAAAATCTGGAGACAAAAGATGCTGGAGGGGATGTGGAGAAATAGGAACACTTTTACACTGTTGGTGGGAGTGTAAATTAGTTCAACCATTGTGGAAGACAGTGTGGTGACTCCTCAAGGATCTAGAAATAGGAATACCATTTGACCCAGCAATCCCATTGCTGGGTATATACTGAAAGGATTATAAATTTATCTATTATAAAGACACACGCACAGGTATGTTCATTGCAGCACTGTTTACAATAGCAAAGACTTGGAACCAACCCAAATGCCCATCAATGATAGAGTGGCACATATACACCATGGAACTCTATGCAGCCATAAAAAAGGATGAGTTCATGTCCTTTGCAGGGACATGGATGAATCTGGAAACCATCATTCTCAGCAAACTGACACAAGGACAGAAAACCAAATACCACATGTTCTCACTCATAAGTGGTTGTTGAACAATGAGAACACATGGACACAGGGAGGGGAACATCACACACTGGGGTCTGTTGTGGTGTGGGAGGCTAGGGGAGGGATAGCAGGGGGTGGGGGAATTGGGGAGAGATAACATTTGAAGAAATACGTAATGTAGGTGATGGGGGCATTGAGGCAGCAAACCACCATGGCATGTGTATACCTATGTAACGATCCTGCACCATCTGCACATGTACCCCAGAAGTTAAAGTAAAAATTAAAAAAAAAAATTTACACACCTAACTTGAAATATGTTCAAAAACTGTACAGAAAAGTGTAAAATATAATTTAAAACATAAAATAAGACTCAAATAACAGAGGGACATACCATATTTGTGGATCGTAGGACTCAATATTGTAAAGAGAGCAGTTCTATGAAAATCATTTATTGCCATTCAGTCAGAATCCCAACAGGTTCTTGCTGTTTTGGGAATATTGCTTGTTAGCTTGTGTGTGTATATGTGCCTGTGTGTATGTGTGTATGTGTGTGTGTGTGTGTAAATAGAAACAGTTTTCAATTCAAAGTTTGGAGTCAATTATTTTACAAGTTTCAAATATTTTTTCTAGCATCTTGAAAGTTTGTAGGCCCTGAACACTGAGCCTACAACATCTAATAGGTAAAATGGCCCATTTGGAGTTTGGATCTTTGCATTCCGAGATTTGTGATCCTCTTACTATGCCACCTTCTCTCTCTGTTCTAACGAATAGATTATTTAATTCTCTTGTTAATTTTAAGAAATTCATCTATGTGTTGTTGAATGATTTTACTTTAAAATTTACATAATTATGAGCTGGAAAATTGTGCTTACTAATTTTATAAAACTAGTCAAAATAAACATATAACCTTTTAACTGAGATTGTGTCCTTATATAGTAAATATCTTTGTTCTTCTATTTTCATGTTTGAAAAATGCAGTTTCTACCCATATTCAGAAAGCTCATCAAGAATTTACTCCTTTAGCTGGTACTGATTATTCTGTATCTGTCTGCCCTCTAGTGACTGTAGAACGAAGTCTAAGAAAAATTCCAGAGGTAAGAGTCAGTCAATTAGTTTTTAAGAAACTCTCATAATTTAGGTTTAAGTTGGCTCTCTGTAGAACACATTTCTAAATTTAGAAATCTACTACATGTCAATAACATAGACACTGGCAGACACCTGTCTGAAGCTGTTATAGTGTACACTATGTGTGGGTTAAGCTAAAAGACTAACAAAATAATTAGCTGGGCGTGGTGGCATGCGCCTGTAATCCCAGCTACTCAGGAGGCTGAGGCAGAAGAATTGCTTGAACCCAGGAGGCGGAGGTTGCAGTGAGCCAAGATCGCGCCATTGCACTCCAGTCTGGCGCCTGGCGACGGAGCGAGACTCTGTCTCAAAAAAAAAAAAAAAAAAAAAAAGACTAACAAAATAATTTATATGTTAAAAAAATGAAAATGAATAAAAGGAATATATAATCATACATAAAATGTATGGAGTGTCTACTCACTGTGCTAAGCACTTTTCATACATTATGTTATTTTATCTGTACAGCAATTCCTCAGGAAGGTCACTGTTTTATAGATAAGAAAATTCAGGCTTAGTATGATTAAGCAACTTGATTAAGGTCAAACACTAGATCATAATAATATTAATGGCTATATTTATCAAGCATTTTTTAGCCAGAAAAAGGTGCTCTGTCACGCATTTTGTACGTCTGCATTGGTCAGTGCTCAGAACAGGAAATGGAAACCACTCTGGAGACTTAAAACAGAAGTGGTTAATACCGCAAGTGAGATCCTGACGACCAGTGGAAGGGCCAGAGAAGTCGATTTTCTAGTGGATATTGTGGGATGACTGCCAAAACAATGTGGACCTGACTCCTTAGGAGTGCACCTCTCTGAGGTCGTCACTGCGGTGATGTCAGACATCTCAAAACACTGAAAAATCTGGAATATGCATGCAAACTCTGTCGCACAAAAACCCTATTTCTGCCACCGTGCTAGCCAGCAGGAACAGCCAAGTGTGAAGGACTTGGCCTCTAGCTCACGTCCAGCTTCTCCCGCTGTCTGGCAGACACAGTTCACACCCACAGCTCTTGTTGCCGAGGAGTCTGCTGAAGGCAGCATGTATCTCCCCAGCTCCTGTGTACAAAAAGGAACTTGGAAACAGGCGGGGCTGGCTGCTGGGAACTATTCAGCCACACCCAGCATAACACATTATCCAATTTAGTCCTCACAGAGATTCATAGGATTGTTTCTCCAGTTCACAGAGGAAGAAATACAGGCACTGCAAGTTAAATAATCTGCTAAATAAACAGGATAGGTTTATTATGTCTCTCTTATTCCAAAGTGCAGCACGTCTCACTGTCTCAATATGACTACACTATGTCATTCATTCATTCATTCATTCTATGTTAAAGTAGAACATCTCTCCCTCAACCCCACCAATACATGGGTGTGTGCGTGTGCACACACACACTTTTTTTTCACATTTCTTATCAGCATGCAACCTAGATTCCAAGAAAACTGAATTGAAGGTGCTGCTCTCCAGTTGTCTCCTGAGTGAGCTTTCTTCCTAGGCTTGGGATAAAAATATGCAGAATCAATGTACAGCCCTCCTGCATCTCATATTCTTGCAGGAGAAACAAATATATTCACTGATACATACAAGTTGGCCTCAAAAAGGGAGCTAATGGCATTGCTGGCAGTGGAATAGGAATGTAGCTGGCAAACTTGGATAATCAAGGTGTGTGATCTCCTCAGAGCAGAGAGATGTCACGTGGCAGTGAGGAAAGATGCTAAAGCAGCAGACGCTATTCGTGTCTGTGCAGCCTGACTCACACAGCACCCTCCCACCATGCACATGCCACTGGCCCTCCATGACACCTGCTCACCAGGCACCATCCTTCCACTTCAGAATGATACCGGATCCACGTCAGACCTGACTTCTTACCGCAGGAGACTCTTGACAGAGGAAGCCTCAGAACTGAAGGTAGTCAGACTGAAACATTTTGATGGCAGTCCTTGGGGCAGTCATATGCTTTAAGGAAATGTCATGATTCCTGCAGAGATTCCCAGAGGTGCCCTGGTTCTTGCTCTTCTGACATGCAATTGTTCACAACATTTTCCATCTTGAAACTGAAGCTTTGTTGTCTGGGGTAAATACCTGGGGTTCTTTGTCTCATGCGAAGAAAATTTAGGACATGGACACACATGAGAAGTTTACGAGCCATGGTTTAATAGGCAGAAGAAAGAGAAAGAACAGTTCTCTCTCTAGTAGTAGAGAGGGGCTTCTGAGAAGAAAGGGCCAAACTATGGCAGAGTTTGCTGGATTTATAGGCAAGCTTGGGGAGGCAGTGTCTAATGTACGTAGGGCCCGCAGATTGGTTTAATCAGGTGTGATATTTACGTAGTGGGCAGGGAAGGCTGGTCACTGCACCCTAATCTGGTTATGCAAATAGGCTTTCCATTTGGCCAGTACCATTCTGGATGCTCCTTATGTAGCTTGCAAAAAGAGATGAGGATGGAGCCACCAGATTGAACATAATTGGCACAACTGCTGGCGTCTATGTCTGCAGCTCAATTTTACAGGCTTTTTGCAAGTAAAGAAAATGATTTGAGGCTGTTTTTCATTAAAAGGTAAAGGTTACCAAAGACTCCCATACCCTCACTATCTGTGTAATTTCTTCTTAACTCCTATATCAGAACTACTCTGGAGTCTTCCTTGAAAATGTCCCTTCTTATTTAAGTTAGAGCCAGTTTTTAGTACTTGTTACCAAAGAGAGGAGACCGTGTTGATAAAGGAGGTAAAGAGATGAAGTGGTTACTTTTTTTTTCTGTTGGTTCTCAGATGTGCTTTTCTGAGGAGTCCAACGAAAGACAGGCTGATTTATCATTACACTTTTCAAGAGCTCACCCTTGCAGTTGGAATAACATGAAAATTGTGGAAGTATCACAATCTACTTTTCAATATTTTCTACCTGCCTGTGACAAAATTTAGGCCCGTTTCCTTCTCTGTGCCACCACAGCTGAGCATGTTTCTCTAGAAAGAGAAGGCAAGCAATGCAAAGCTTCTCAAAATGTGGTGGGGAATGTGAAATGGGAATATAATCCTTTCCTCCACAAGGAACTGGAACAAAAAGCAACCCGGAATCTAGGAAGAATGAGAACCCAGGAATGGAATGGATGCTTTTTTACTTTGTGCTCAGATTCTGTAGGTAAGCAGAAGTAGTTGTATGGTTTTTTAAAATTATTTTTTATATGACGGGTTGAAAACATTGGCCCTGTCCCTTGTTCTCATCCAAGAATGTATCAAAAGCACTTAGGAAGCTTTTCAAAAAAACTACACTGATGTTACTGATGGTTGTGATTTAGTGCATCTGGGTGGATCAGAGGGAGGCTAAAAAGGGCACATTTTTGACAATTCTTCCACGTGATTCTAATACTCACCCTAGGTGTTGATCATAAGTCTAAAGTGGATAGTGCTGTGATTTCTTCATGAGAAAGCAGACAGAACACAGTTGTGATAAGTAAGTTGAATAAGACGATGTCATGAGTTAGTAATGTTGATATCTTGAATTAGCAGTAGCTGATTTGAATATTAGGAGTTTGAGATTTAAGAATCAGAATCAAGAATATAGTATTAGGGAAATTGATTTTTACCTCCTTGAAAGGAAGCTGTCTTTTTTTTTTTTTTTTTAAAGGGTGTTTCTAAAGGAGCTAAAGTGCCCTCAAGTGGCCAATCTCTCAATTACATTTTAGTGAAAAAATTTCTATGAAAAAGATGAGCAGAGAAGAAAAATACCTTTGGAACCCAGGATTTTTAATTTAAGATATGGGTAGTTGTGGCCTGCAAAGATGATGTGGATACAGCGAGGTGTGACTGTATATTAAATTACCTGCAAAAACTGGTGGTGAATTTTTTCCATACTCATACTTCCTGTGTGCTAGGGATATACGTCACCTGAGAAGATCCACATTTCACTTTTAATTAGGTTTCTTATTGTAATCTAGACTATATTGTAGCAGGGACTGATCTCCTTAGATTCACTTCCCATCAACGTTCACAAGGATTAGATCTTCTGGGTTGACACTAAAAAATAAGAGTCTTTATTTGTTTATAATGAAGATTATTTATTAATTTATCCAACAAGTATTCATTCAGCAGGTTTCTTTGTGCTAGTATAACTCTGGGCATTTGGATAACACTGGTCAACTAGACCAAAAAGATCTCTAACCTCGGTGACAACACATATGGGGAGTGTGTGGAGCACGTCTAGAGAGAAAACAATACCCCAGTGCTGCACGGCCCAACTCATCATCACTCCTCAGTAAGAAGCAAAACCCATCTATGTCATTTTAAATGTTCTGAAGGAAATAAAACTTGAAGGCATATAGAATCTTACGTGCGTGCTGGTAACTTTAGGTAGGATTGACACAGACCGAGGTGGCTTGGGTTGATACATGAAAGGAGAAAGGTAGACTATAGGAAAAATAGGGGAAAGAGCAAGTCAGGGCGAGGAAAACAATCAGGGGCAAAAATTCTGAGGAGAAAAAGAACTGAGCACATTTACGGGAAGAGAAAAGAAACTGGAAATGCCAGCCGCAGAAAAGTGGGGCAAATAGATCAAGCTGTAGGAGGCACGAGGAAGGTTTTACCCACTGGATTTCATTCCAGGTTCTCAGGATGCCACTGAGGAAGACCTTGCCCACTGGGTTTCAGGTTCTTCAGAACGCCACTGAGGAAGGCCTTGCCCATGGGGTTTCATTCCAGGTTCTCAGGATGCCACTGAGGAAGGCCTTGCCCACTGGGTTTCATTCCAGGTTCTTCAGGATGCCACTGAGGAAGGCCTTGCCCACTGGGTTTCAGGTTCTTCAGGATGCCACTGAGGAAGGCCTTGCCCATGGGGTTTCATTCCAGGTTCTTCAGGACGCCACTGAAGGCTGTTAAGCAGTGAGGTGTGAAATGAGTCACTCAATCAGATTACATTTTTCAAAAGTTACTCAGATACGAGGGGGAATATTGATTGGGGTGAAGCAAGATAAGAAACAAAGAGATCAGTTAGCAGGATACTGCACTAGTCCAGGCACAAGACCAGATGCTGGCTTGAACTAGAGTGGTGGAAACAGGGATGTCAAGAAATGCATATTTATCCAATGCAAATATTTGAAGGATGGATATTTGAGAAGCAGATATATATTCAAGATAATATCTGAGGGAAGAATTAGCGGGTCTTGTTCATTAATTAAGGGTTAAGGGAAAGAGGGAATGAGGATGACGGTAGTATTTAGGTAGAGCGTGGTGCTGCTTATTGCTATAGATAAAACAGAAACAGATGATGTGGGAAAGTGAGAGTTCCCTTTTGGACTTATTACCTTTAAGATGCACACAATGTATACACTAAAATATCAACAGACAGCTACCTCGAAGAGTTTAGAGCTCAGAACAGATTGAGAACTAGGGATATACATTTGGCAATCAAAATCTATTGATATCATGTTATTTAACGCTATGGAAATTAACAAGATTATCTAGAAAGAGCTTAGAAAAACAAAAATTACCTGAATTGAGCCTGTGGAATTCTAACTTTTTGAGGTCTAGTGAATGCAGTGAAATCGAAGTAGATTGAAGTGAGATAGGCTAAAACACAAAGTGTCATCTCTCAGAAGTAAAGGACAAGGTTTCCAGGAATGAGTGGCCACTTATGTGGATGCAACTGCATATAAAGTAAGAGAAGGATTGAAAAAGGCCCACTGAATTTGGCAACATGGAATTTTTTGAGACTTTGACACGAATAATCTCAGAGGAGTGGTGTGGAGGCAAGGCAGACTGGAAAGTTTTTAGAACACACTGAAACATTGGAACGTTGTCAAGAAGATGTATCAGGAATAAACTTTTGAGAATTTTGCCCTATTGAGCAGCAAAGAAATAGATGATAACCTGACGTTTTTCAAGTAATCTTTTCCCAAAAGGGATTCACAAAAGAATTTTTCATAGTCAGGGGATCAGCATCTCAATAAATCCTAAAATTTATATGGAAACACAAAAGACCCAAAATAGCTACAGTCATCCTGAGCAAAAAGAACAAAACTGGAGGAATCGCATTACCTCCTGTTGTAAACAAATTATACTGCAGCATTATAATAACCAAAGCAACATAATATATAAAAACAGACACAAAGTTTAGTGGAACAGAATAGAGAATCCAGAAATAAATGCAGACGTCTACAGAGAACTCTTTTTTTGATAAAGGTGCCAAGAACGTTCATTGATGAAAGGATAGTCTCTTGAATAAATGATGCTGGGAAAACTGGATATCCATATGCAGAAAAACAAAACTAGATCTCTATCTCTGGCTGTATGTAAAAGTCAAATAAAAATAGATTAAATATTTAAGTCTAAGACCTTAACCTAAAGGAAAATATTGGGGAAACTCACAAAGACATCGGTCTGGGTAAAGATTTCTTGAGTAATATCTTAAAAGCACAGGCAACCGAAGCAAAAATGGACAGATGGGATCATAACAATCTAAAAAGCTTCTGCACAGCAAAGGAAACGACAGAGTAAAGAGGCAGAACACAGAATGGTAGAAAATATTTGCAAACTAGCCATCAGACAAGGGATTAAAACCAGAATATATGAGTTCAAACAACTCAGAAGAAAAAGACCGACTAATCAAATGTTCAATTGGGCAAAAGATCTCAATAGATATTTCTCAAAAGAAAACATACAAATGGCTAACAGTATATGAAAAATGCTCAACATCATTAATCATCAGAGAAATACAAAATCTCACTGAGTTAAAATAGCTGTTATCCGAAAGACAGGCAATAATAAATACTAGCAAGGATGTGAAGAAAGGGGAACCCTTGTAAACTGCTGGTGGGAATGTGAATTAGTACAGTATAAAACATATAAAACAGTATGAAGCTGTTTATAAGAACTAAAGTTTACAAAGCTCCTTAAAGAACTAGAGTTACCATGTGATTCAGCAGTCCCACTGCTAGGTACATATCCAAAAGAAGGGAAATCAGTATATCAAAGAGATATCTGCACTCCCATGTTATTGCAGTATTATTCACAATAGCCAAGATTGGGAATCAACACAAGTGTCCATCAATGGATGAATGGATAGTGAAAATTTAGTACACATATGTACATTGGAATGTTATTCAATGGTTAGAAAGAATGAAAACATGTCATTTGCAAAAACATGGATTGAACTGGATGACATGATGTTAAATGAAATAAGCCAGGTACAGAAAGACAAATTTCACGTCTTCATTCATTTGTGGGAGCTAAAAATTAAAACAACTGAACTCATTTGGATGAAGAATAGAATGATAATTACCAGAAACTGGGAAGGGTAGTGGAGACGGGGGTTAGGGGAAAGCAGGAATGATGCATGGGTACAAACATATAGTTAGGTAGAATGAATAAGATCCAGTATTTGTGATAGCACGCTAGGGTTACTATGGTCAACAACAATGTATTCTGTATTTTAAAATAACTGTGAAATTGGGATGTCCCTAACACAAAGAAATGATAAATGCTTGAGTGATTATTATTCATTGCATACCTGTATCAAAACAGCACATGTATCTCATAAGTATATACACCTATTATGTACTCATAATACTTAATTAAAAATTAAGAATCAAATTAATTACATCGTAGATATACAACTTCTTGAGGGCTTGTCTTTAGATCCAAGGTAGAACCTCGCAAATTGATCTGCACATAGTAAAGGACCCAACAAATACTTGTTGAATTAATTAAACTTTTAAAAGGACCTGCCTTAATTAAGCTTAGCATAGAAAATTACACACATTTCTTTCCTTTCAGAAAATCCAGGAAGGCTTAATCACCCCAAGTCATTTTCTCAAGGAGATCAATAATATTTGAAACGTTACTTTAGAAAATCACTTATCATCAAATCTCGATGCACCATTTATTATGTACAAGTCTCTCTGCTTGTTGCTGAGAATGCAAAAAATCGTAGTTTAAGTCTGGTGCAGGGAGTCAGGTGTGCAAATAACAGTCACTGATTTTGTTGTATTTATTTTTTGACCAATGCTAATCAGCCTTTTATTTAGTGAATTCCTCTCTTTATCCTCCTCCTATTTCTTCATTTTACTAAATATTGCTCATTTTGGACAACTGGTTAGTTTTGAAGAAGTGTTGGGAGAGGTGTCAGAGAGGAAGGTGGGCTTGTGGTATAACAATTCGGACAGATTTCTCCAAGTGTTTCCTTATACTCTTGCATATTTTATATGCAAGAGTATAAGGTCCCCTAGGGGCTCTGGGAAGTCCACCATGTCACACACATGTGTTTTTCTAAATGTGCACACACAGGAGTGCTCAGATCTTCTAGCTGGTACAGGACTGATTGTTAGTGTTTTATTCTCTATGCTGCCACTCTCACACTGAAGGCAGCTTTTCTATATATTCTTTTTCAGTTCCACCTTCTGGGCCACTTCTTTGTAACACAAAGGCATCAGGGAGGCTCCCAGTGCCTGTCTGCCCACTGGAATCTTGCTATTCTGACAGGACATCACTGTTTGCCCCTTAAGGTGTGATGCTACTAGGTCAAGCTCCGCCCTGAACGTGATGCCTGGGATCTGCTCAGATCTCCTACAAGTAGCCAATGCCCTGGTCCAATATTCCTTGCACTTCGAACTCGTCTTTATATATTTTCATTCAGGGTTGTGAGCTTTTGTTAATTTTACCAGCAATGTAGTGGTCTTTTCTGTTCTTGCCCTTGTTCCTTTTGGATAGTTAAGAAGAGAAGAGTCAGAGACATTGGCTTAGGCTTCTTTTCCCAGAATTCTCTCAAAAGACTTAAAATGTAGTCTTAAAGGGAGCGAGAGAAAGAAGGAATCCTGAAAACTGTTGGTAATAGGAAATTAAAGTTTAAGATTTAAGAGGTGAAGGAATTTTAGATGGCGACACGTTCCAATTTCACCTTCATTCTATCAGAGGTAAATGGAGATGAAAAATAATGGAGATAAAGAAGTGAGGAAGCTGTAGAGCAGGGATTTTTTACTTGATCATTTAGGTAAAAATTGAGGGATAATTGCAGTAATTGGGACTGGAGGAAAGGCTGTGGATTACGTTACAAAGTTTTCAGATAATATGCATTAACTGAAAGCTGAGTGGTGAAAGAGTAAAAATGCAAGCATTATAATGCTGTGTTTAAGAGAGAAGCTGCAGCCCATAGCAGCTTGAGATGAATCATTGTCTAACAGATGTGAGGAGAAAGTGCAGGCTGACGGTGGCAAGGTCTGCATGCCTCAGCAAGAGCTGGCCAGAAAGTGAGAGGATAACAGCTTACTGAAGTTGTATCTCTTTGTTAGAAGAGATGATTCCTGCTTTTACGTGAGTCACAAGAGCATCAGCAGAATCTGGACTCACACTTTTCTGGGTACTTTTAGGATACACAGAAATTCTGCTAAAATCTGTTGGGGAATTTCTTATTTCATTGAATTCTTCAGCTGCATTTTTGCTGCTGCTTAATCAAGTAATAACAGAGTAGGGAGTAAAACGCTATTGAAAAAATGTAGTATGGCTGTTTTCTCCTCATAATGGAATTGCTTAGTTTATCTCTGGGGAAGATGGTTCTTTTGTTAATAAAAGCACAGGGTAGGTTTTGATATAATTTTTACTTGAGAAATGCAAGGCTAAGGATGCAGTTTGGATGGAGTAGGTGGGAAGAAGGCAGACACAATCTGTTTGACAATGTAAAGTTAGAGGTATTTGGAGTTACTCTGAGTAGATGAGTAGATAGCACTTAAAAGTCAAAGTAGAGAGGAGCAGCTCCTTAAGAGCATGTCAGAAGGAAAAGACCTATGGACACATCTAGACAGTGATGAACATGTCTGTGGCAGAGAAGTGATAACAGATATCTAGAAACAGTAATGACTTCTACTGAATTTGCAGTATTTCCTTCCCATTCAATACTTCTCCATCAGTTACCATCAAGTTTCCACTGAATGTTTTTGATTTAAAATAGCCTTGTGTTTCTTATAATTTGGGGAATTAAAAAAAAAAGGTGTTGTATTGGTTGTGACCAGATGCAGCTTTGTATGGCAGGACACTTGAAAGAAGGTGGCTTAAATATGACGGGAAGCTTCTTTGTGTCTTGCATGAAGAATTCTAGGGAAAAGCAGTCCATAGCAGGCATGGTGACTCTATGTTCAGTCGTCAGGAACTCATGCTCTTTCTAGATCTCCACCCCACCCTGACAGTGAAGCTGTCACCCTTGTGGCTCCCTGTGTAGTCACTCCCACAGAGCTTCTCATCTCCATTCCAGGGGATAAGACAGAGAAATGGAAGAAGAACATATTTCTTCTCTCCTAATGAGGCTTTCTGGAAGTTCCACAGGACACTGCCATTCATGCAGAACTTTACACACATCTTACTGGCCAGTACTTAGAGATAAAGAAAATTGGGAAACATAGACTTTCAGCTGACTGCAATGTATGAAGGTCAACATTAGGACTCTAATAGTGAGAGATAAGGCAAGAATGTGAACTTGGAAGGTGACAGTGTGCCTCTGCCAGAGAATGATGAAATCCAGCATGGAGGCTGAGTGGAGCTGTGGCTGGGTGAGCTGGACAGGAGCAGGAAACCAAGCTGTGAAGTGCACTGACTGAGAAAATAAGCCCCACTCCAGCCCTAACCCCTCAGCCCCGCTCTCGAGGATGTGCAGGAATTCACTGGAGGAGACTGGTACAATCGCTGTAGGGTGCACAACAAGGGCTCAGGCCATTCTTCCTGAATATTCTCTTTGATCTCAATAAGACTCACCTGTACCCAGGGGGCAGACATATGAATCACAGGCTAGGAAGTCCCCTTGCCCGTTTCTTAGACTGTAACAGCGTAGATTTTACTTTACTCTCAGAACTCCTCTTTACAACTCACCCATCCCACCCCCGATTTTTACTTCTACATTCTGTCATCTGAAACTTCTGTTTTGGTAAAACATATTTGATTAGATTCCTTTTAAAGTATTTATAACAAACATCATTGCTTTTTCATTAAACAAATATATGTTATGTGAATTCAGGATTATTGCCAACACCTTGGCCAGTTATATGAGTATTGATCTGTGAATCAAAATTCTGATTTTCATTATACATACCCTATTAGCAGGCTGTGCTTGGGCTATTCTGGGGAAATATGAAGGGAGCATCAGGGTGTGTGTTAAGGTCTCTATACGGTTAAGATTCCAAAAGGAAGGAGAAAAATACATGCAAAAATTACTGTCTCAGGCTCCTAATGTGTGCTTCCGGAAGACAAAAGAAAAATATTACGAGGAGGGAAAAAGTCAAGAAACAGGTTTTTCAGTTTGTGCCATGACAATAAAAAATGGTGTACGTGGTAGGTTGCCAGTACAATATTGGTGCAAAAGTCCCTTAGGCCTGTTTCCACAAGGCTTGTCTTACAGTCTTGACAAAGTGGCAGGAAGACAGAGGGGGCCATAGATTTTTAATTTTATTACAATCAGCTGTGTTTCAAATCTTTTGCAGTAAAACATGAGCACCAGATTTTTTTGACTGGCATAAAATGTAAATTAATGGTAATATAACATTTAAAATTAAATAAATTTATGGATATAATAGAAGTCATAGTTAAAGGTAAATTTTGCTCAACAAAATCAGAAATTATCAAAACTTGGTTTTGGGACCCCTTTGTACTCTGAAATTCTACTAAAGACATCAAAAAATTTTATATATTTTTATTTACAATAATAGAAATTAAAATGCTTTAAAAATTGATATTAATTTGTAAAAAACAATAATCCCATTACATACTAGCTTAATATATTTTAAGGAAATAACTCTATTTTTCAAATAAAAGTTTAATGAGAAGAGTAGCAGTGTTTTACCTTTTTGCAAATCTCCTTAATATTGGATCTAACAGAGGATTGCTGCATTATTTTAACTGCTTCTGCATTCAACCTTTTTTGATATGTTACTTTGTGTGAAGTAAATGAAGAAACTCCAGTCTTGCATATATGTATGTAGTTTAAAATGGAGGAATATTTAATAGCTTTTAAAGATAGCTGTGAGTAGTCTTCTTTGGAACTACATTCAAAGTTGGCATGTGGTAGTTTCTTCAAGGTTAACTGTAATGTAGAATCTGAAACTATCTCAATAAGTTTCTCATGACATGAAAATCCACTGGTCTATTGTGTAATGTGAATGTTGATTTTGTAATACGATTCATTGAACACTTAGAGAATATTGTTATGCTGAGTTATACAGATCTTCCAAATTTAATGAATTTCATCACACAATACCAAAAATTTCATTCATTAATATCACTACCAAATTCATCAGGCAATTCTTTAAGTATTGGAAAGCTGTCAAGCTAATGGAAGCTTTCACTTGAAGCTTAAATTGTGCGATTGGCAATAAATTCTGTTAGTTGTTTTCCTTAAGTGACAGGCTTACTTTGTTCATTTTTGAGGACATGTCTGCCAGATATCCAAGTCTGCATAACCACATTTATCTACCAGTTTTTTCTTTTCTTTT